>JBAMJV010013897.1:0-41553 GCA_037951105.1 Echinarachnius parma
CATAATACTATCCATATAGTCTTTCAAGCATCTTATTAAAATTTAGATTTACCTCTCATCCGCATCACATGTATTGTATAAGATGGCCTAAGACACGATCATGTTTTTTTTATCTTCAATGCGATTTTAACAGCAAGACATTTTATGTATGTTAAGTATGTAATATGTATCTCTGATATAGAAATCAAAATAGAGATGGAACGGATAACTATGATCATACAAATTCTAATAAAAGAAAAGAGGCGCTACCTTGCACCTTTAAGGGTGCAACACTTTGCTATCAATGACGATTCATTTAAAGGCACAATGTGGCGTCTTTCTCAGTCGGTGTATATACCAGCCTCGCGCGTGATCTGAGCTGAATGCATGTCAGGATACGATATTTTGTAGTCTCCCCTCGCGCGCATGCGCAGGCGTTCCCGAAGACATGACATTTGTCGCCATTTTATGATGTTAGTGAATGTTAGGCCAAGGATTTAAATATACTTAATTAGGCTTTGTATTAAGGTTAAGGTAAGAATTGGTGAAAGAGTTTTGGATAGGGCCAGAAATCTTTGCTAGATAAATACAAACAAAAATAGTTATAATGGAGCATTTTTGCCGGAGCAATTGTCACAGAATTGGTTATTCCAATTACGCCGTGGGCAGTGTTTAATAGGTGCCAAAACCCATTAGACATGGCAACCCTGTCCAAGGGTTAAGTACACGGGTAATTTAAAGGCCACCTAGTAACTTTGTTGACATGTGCACATACTTACAAATGGTTTATAAAATGTGTATGACTGTGACCTGATATGTCCACTATTAAAGGGATGTGTGCAAATATCATGGTAAATGAATGTCCATAACCGAATTATGAGCCTAAATGCCAAGTGAAATGTGATTAACTCATCGCACTGACTTTGTACACAGATGAAAATCCGCACTAGAGATTTCAAATCCGAACATTTCAATCATAAATATCTTTAAAAAGAAAGATACATAGTTAGAAAACAGAAACCTGTCCCATGCTTGTGTTGCTAAATGAGAATACAACGAGGTATGTGAGAACCGCTATAGTCAGAGTAAGTTTTGTGGATTTTGACAATGTTACTAGACCCCTTTAATAAGTACACGGGCCATTTCAATCCCGATCTACCAAGACTTGTCACAATCAGGAAACACGCGCCGCCCTAATGATCAGAATCCACACTCGATTGCCCATTACAAACCCAAGTCACACGTTATCGATCTATTTACCAAGGTCTACGCCAACTCTGGGATGTGCTAATACATCTTCTGTACGTCATTCTGCTCATAGTATGTCCTGAATACAATTATACATCATTCTTGTCGTTTGACATTAAACGTTTTGATGAAAATTCGGGTAATTTTGTTCTCGAAAAATGTAGGTGGTACCTTATGCCACCCCTTTAACCTCTTTAAACTCTTTAACCGAATATTGCCATTGTCGAATCTCTCGACGGAGGCTGTAACCCTCACCCCCCCCCCCCCCCCCCCTTTATATTTGTAGAACAAGATGTAATAATTATACCATTTTACCTTTAGGTGCCAAGGATGAAATAATAATGATATAGTGGTATGATTTAATCTCGTACGAAAACAAATACGTCCACTATGAATTCACCTGAACAATTTGGCAATTCCTCAAAACGATCAGACGTAACATGCCTAAGCCGCTCACTTTGTTACATGAATGTCACGATACCCGGGGAAATACAAATATGGCAGAGTATGACAGGAGCTTGAAGTAGAAAGGTATTATGAACTCATTATAATATCGTCAAAAAAGGGCTAGTGAGCAAGCATTTCGTATGATTATACCATGTGCCGAGGCTGCTAATGGGTGCCTGGGGAATTATTCCGCCCCCCCCCCCCCCTACTCACCCCTGGTCCTAAGTCCCTAAATGTTTAAAGAAATAAACAGCATGTATTTCATGTTTTGACATCATAGGCAACCCCTCTCATGGGAATCTGAGACATCATATTTGTCTCGCTCTACCCACACGACCGCCCTCTGGCCCCACGCCCGCCCCCCTTTAAACAAATCTCGGTTCACCCTATCCTGCGAACGCTCCTGGTTGGTACGTATCCGTGACATCGCATTAACACTCTGTTTGGACTGGCGAACTTACTTACCACCGATTGTCGAAAAATAAATTGTCGTCGCGATATTTGATATTGACAGTGAGTTTGTTCCGCCTCCGTGAAATAAAATTGCGGAGCTTTTAAAATGTAATAAGTAAGTCTGTGTGTATATTCAGTTCATCCAGCTTGCTAAAGATATTTTTCGTTATATTTTGTTTACATTGAATGTTTGACTTGTGCAGAATATGCTTGTCAAATAGGTGTGGTATTATTGTGGCCTGTTGTTTAAATGTTTGCTTTAAGAAATGTACAATATATTATAAACTTCAAGATGTTCATGATCAGCTATAGGCGCTGTAGCGTTCCAGGCATTAGTGCAATAATGTTCAGAAGATCCTATTTTATAGAAATGTTGAGACCTATTCGAATTAAGCAGCAGTAATATTCAATTTAACTGAAAATAAAACGAATGTATACATTTGTCATTTTATCCAATGTATTTCCGTGACTTTTGTGATTGACTTGAGTATCAATGTTTCAATGTTGTATCTTTTGATACAAGCAATGAAATATTTAATTTATTTATTTACTTCCACAAATGGGTGCGATGGCCCTTTCAGGATGTTCAGCAGAAGCTAATTTTTAAAGGGGTCCCAATGATTAAAGCCATCTAATAAGTATCAGAAGTACAGTTCCTCAATATTTGTATTTGTTACATATTAATATTACATTGCATACAGACACAATTATATATATAGTCTAACTAAACCTGATACCCAAGAAGCCGATAGCGTGTTTAGAATTCGCAGATTACAAAGTACCGCCCATCCATTAGTTATTCCTGTACAAAGGGTTAACGAACTAAACTTGACCCTCGTAAATATGACCAATCCAGACGCGTCTTGTCATAACAATCAATGAGCCGTGGCTTGCGCATGCGCGGTACAGTGCTGGCGGTCATCGCATCGAATATCGCACGCCAAGATGGCGGTGTGATGACATCATCAAATAAACAGACATCGCTATGATTGGTGTATTTGCTTTCACAAGTATTGATGTTGGAATGCGATGACATACTTGAAGAACGGTTGAGGTCATAAAGGATAAATCATTTGTGATGCATCTTTTACCGCAACATATTTTACATAATATGAAAGACAGGTAATATATATATACACATTTCATGGACGCACACATCCACATAGAAAGATACGCACACACACCGTAGAGTTAGATGACGCACACACACGCACACACGCACACACGCACACACGCACACACGCACACACGCACACACGCACAACACATACACGCACATTTATTTAATAACACACATATCTTCACGTACAATACATACACAGACACATACATCAAATCAGACACATATACAAACAAACCTAAACAAAAACAAACAACTCGCTACTGATCGTCTATAGTGATGGTTATAGTGCACTTTTAGTATTTGGAGCTGCAGCCGAATCGATTATAATATCATTTGAGAAATCGAGTATCAAGCTACGTAGCTAGGTATATGACCCCAAAACTGAAGACAAATAGCGCAAATTAAAAATGGGTATGGAGCAACTCTTTATTATATTTCTATATAATTTAAAGCTTGTGCGCAAAGTCGGATAGAGTTTTACTCCAAAGTGGATTTTGACGCCTTTTGGAATAATGCTCTTCATGTCCTGCATTATAGACCAGCTGAAACCGCTGCAAATGTAACCCTTTCTTTGCAAATGCCTTGTGCCTCGGAAGGTATATTGTGTGTTGCTTCTCTACAGACAGTGAGCAATGCTGAATCAATATTGTAATTTTGATATTCATCAGTATTAATAGCTGTGTAAATAAAGAATGGAGTGTGCGGGTTGGATAGGACCTTTAATACTCATGTCAATGAAACATGAAAATGAAAACAACTGAGGAAATTCGGGTGGAGATCGGCACTCAAAACGCACAAAGGGTTAAATATATCGCTTTTTGATTTGACGTCTGTATTTTGAAGACTAAACGATGTAACTTGGAAAGAAAAAAACAATGTGAATTAAAGGTCAGATAAACATATCCCACGGCAAGGGGATAAAGAGGAGGCGTTATAGTGGCGCAGCCGGGGGCAACTAGGTGTCATAAGGGGGTCAGAATTACTTTCGAGGCAGCATGTAACAAACATGAATGTTTCCCCCTCCTACACGTGACCAACATTAATGTTTTGTTACCCTTCATCGCTGACCAAAAAAATTTTTGAAATGCACGAAGTGTGCCACAAATGATTGTTGTCACCCCCCCCCCCCCCCCCCTCCTCCTCCAAACTCAGTCCGACCGTACTACGCCACTGACATGTATTCTGTTTATCTATGGAACCTCTCCAAGAATATTATAGGGATCTAATTATATTTTACCGAACGGGGGGGTTGCATAGAAATTTGGGCAGTACTATTTTGTCTCCAGGGTCGTCCACAGGTACGTCTTCGCTCTGTTCACATCTTCGGTAGATACACCCACCTTCATCCTTCCAACACTTCCAAATACTTTCTTCACCCGTTTCATTCGCAATACTGAACCCCTAGCCTTTATTCTTGACCCACCAAATTGCCCCAGGCAAGGGATTAATTCGGGGGGGGGGGGGGGTATTTTGGTTATCTACTCGAAACACCTGCTAGATTGACACGGGGGGCAGAAAACCCTCAAGCACAACATTAGCCCAGCGGATGGACATTTGATACGGCAGCAATTGATTATTAGGTTTATTGTTACCATATTATTTATAGGATTATAATTGAGCAGTAGGATAGGGTAATGATTAGGGTTAGTCTAAAGGGTTTGTATGGTTAAAGTTTCTTGTGTACTATTTTGGTTTGGAGCGGGAAATGTTTTCCTGTCCACTCGAAACGCCTGCTAGAGTTGACACGCGTGACAGAAGACATAGCCTACAGCACAGCGGATGGGATGGACACAAGTGGTGGCACATTATTTGCTCAAGCTACATTGCCCCAAGAGTTTCTCGCCCCCCCCCCCCCCCCCCCTCCCGTATCGTTGTATTATGTTTCGGATAAGGGTAAGGGTAATAATTGAGAAAGGGGTAAGGTTGGGTAACATGTTAGGATTAGGGTAAGGGTCAGGGTTCGAGATACGAGGTTAGGCTTATAGGGTATTAAAGGGAAGGAGTTTTGAGTAAAGGTTAGGGTTTGGGGTACTAGGTTAGGATTATGGCATTAAAGGGAAATGGTTTGGAGTAAGGGTCAGGGTTTGGGATACGAGGTTTGGATTAGGGTATTAAAGGGAAATGGTTTTGAGTAAGGGTTGGGGTTTGGGGTACGAGGTTAGGATAAGGGTATTAAAGGGAAATGTTTTGGAGTTAAGGTTAGGGTTGGGGATACGTGGTTAGGCTCAGGGTATTACAGGGAAATGGTTTGGAGTAAGGGTTAGGGTTTGGGGTATAAGAGGTTGGGATTGATGAAAGGGTTTGGTTTACAGTAAATGTTAGGCTTCGAGTTAATGTTTTGGTTTATTAGGGTTAAACAATATGTGCTGTTTTATGAATATAACGGAGAAAATATATATTATGAATTATGATTCGTAAATCAGACGCGGGGTGCCATATTGCGAATGCCTTGCGCACGGTGCGTAAGGCACTATATTGACTCCGTGTTATACAGTGCACGCAAAGTAGCCTGGTTCAAAATGGCGACCCGCAGTGTAGCATTCCCACGACTCGTGATCTTTAATAATGCAGGTGCAGCATTCATATTGTCTCCAATTTGCGATGCTATTAAATATTCCACAACTTTGTTTTTTCTAGCATTTAGACGCCATGTCCTCTGGCGATTGACAGATTGACAACGTGAAACGGTGCGAGAGAAAAGGGGTCTCAAGATAGGGTGAAACATTTCCTGAAGACAATAGCGTAGCTAGTGGTACGGGGGTTTATTCCACTCAATAATGATACAAAATCAATACAAAAAGAGGAATTTCTGTAAATAATTAGAGAAATACATAATAATAATAATGATGCATTTATATAGCGCATTTTCCATATACAATGTTCAAAAGCGCTGTTCAAGTTCAAGTTATTGAAAGCATGAAAGAGGTGAGTTTTTAATTGTTCTTTAAAAAGATTGAATGAAGCTTGGTTGCGGAGGGTCAGAGATAGTTTATTCCAAAGGTTGGGTGCTGCGGAAGCAAATGCTTTATCCCCGAGTGTGGGAAGCATCTTGGCAGTTGGATGGTTCAGTAGAGTGCCTTGTGAGGAGCGGAGCTGCGAGTACCGGGAGTTCAGTCAGGTACAGAGGTATAGGGCACATAAGCTGTGCCCCCACCCCCCCCCCCCCCCCCCCCTCCTCCCCCAACAAAATTAGTAATAATTATTGTGCCCCCAATCAGTCCGACGCTGCCTGCAGGCGAATGTCGGCATGATTGCATTTAATAGAAGCGATTCGCTAATGAGAAATGAATATTCAAAGGCGTGGATAAGAATAAATCATAGTTTCAAATGTGCAACTTATGACTGTATATAAGTTTGGTGTTTTCCTCAAGAGGTTTCCGACATTTGACAATTTTATATCGGGTTAAAATAAACATGGTATTTCATCAACGAGCATACGCTTTGTTTTAACTAAATCAACACAATAAAGCACCTCTTCCGATTTCAGAAATGCTTCGTGAAACTGACATCCACGTCATATACAACCATTGGATTATGATATTAAGTTCAGTAAATTATATAATTTCCTCTAATTCTATCGTTCAATTTCTGACGCGTTATTTTTGTATTCGATTCAATTATCGATATTCTCGTAGCCTGGATAATTCTCTTTACGCTGACATCAATTCTACAAATCGGAAATTAAACTTCCACTTTTTTTACCAATTATAAAACGAATTTTACCAAGGCGCCCAACAAAATATGTCTCAGTCAATTTATCTACAACGCTGACATTGAACTCTCATCTCCTTTTTTTTTTTTTACTAAAAACCTATTACATTAAACAGTCATGTTCGACTTGGAAATCTCATAACAATGCACTTATCTTTTTCCCCCATGTCTAGAAATTAAAGAGACTTCCAATTTATTTTAATTTCTACTCTAATTTCCTAGATGTATAGGTTCAGGGTCGTTAAATCGGACTACTACTATGTATTATAACAGTGACATAGCGTGGCGTAGCGCGGTTGGACTGATTTTTATTTTGTTTGTTTCTGGGGGGGGGGGGGGTCACACAAATTACTCGGGCACACCTTATGTACTTGGTACTTATGTGCATTATGTCTTGGTTTATGTTTTCACAGATTTCCCCCTGATATTTTGTACTGTTTTTGTCAAATAAGGTGCTCCCGTGCCCCCCCCCCCCCCCCCCCTGAGCTTCACCACTTAATATTAACACCATGAACAAATAAAAAAGGAAAATAATGTGTATATTTCAGGAGACTGGGCGTCATATCCACAGTCATTCATATTCAGCATGCCTATAAAACGCATCCGTTTTTAATGAAGAATATCGTTCGTACGCTTAACCATGAGTTTTATAAACTCATTCACCTAATAAGGTATTTTCACATTTCAAATCCGAAGAGGCGGCTGAAGAAGTAGTAAACATTGAACCTATTATGTATTTGATATTAGATAATAATAAGTACGCCGAAACGGACAAAATAAGGCAATGAAATTGAATTTTTGCACGAAAAAACGAGCTGAAAATGAACTTCTCCGAGGAAAGTAAAACGCGGTGGGGCCTTTAATACATGTAATATGCAACCACGCGTCTTCCCATCAAGTTGAGTATGTTCTGATGAGGGAGATCGTTTCCAAAGACAACGTAATTATCAGTAATGAGACTACATTCTTCCCCCACCGCACTTAGATCGACCGCGCTAATTGCTTTCTATCAAACCATTAGTACGATTCGAGGGGCGTAGCCCCCACTCAGTCAGGGGCGAAAAGGGGGCACCATCTTCTCCAAAAGTGTGGGGGCGACGTTAGCCTGCACTTAGATCGGGTCCGTTAATTGCTTTATATCAAACTATTAGCACGCTTATGCGGGCGAAGCCAGGAGGAACGCAGACAGGGGGGGGGGGGGAGGGTGGTCAACGAAAAGGGGGCACTTTTTTCTTCAATGTGATAGGAGCTATATGCACCCGTTCAAGACGGTTTTCAAACATACTCGGGCTTGGAGTCTAAGGAGGATGCACGTTATAGCAAAATTAGAAAGTCGTCAACGTGGTCAGATGGTCAATGGGGTAAGCAAAAATAAATAATATGGTTGTATGCACATTTTAGTTCGTAATTACTTTCCTAACACGGTAGGGGAGGGGGCAATAGCCGCATAAGGAGCAATAATACCTAATGTACATGGAAGGCCTATTTCTTACCCCTCCCATCCTCCTCCCCCTCCCCCTCCCCCCCTCCCCCTCCCCCTCCCCCTCCCCCTCTCCCCCTCCCCCTCCCCCTCCTCCTCAACCATCTCCTTCATAACGCCTCCAGCCTGTCCAGTACGAAGAAGCCACCATCATGTTGCATCGCAAGAAATGTGTTCGTTCGCTCAGCATGTTTCAAAAATAATTATCGAGATTAGAATCATCATCATGAAGATGACCGCCGAGATCTTAATTTTTCTCGCTAGATTCGGCATGTTCGGGCGAAGAGGAATGCAAGAATGAGCAGATATTTATTAGACACGGGTTTCGGTGCATGGATAATTTTCCATTTCTGGTGTATTGATTACGGTGATGTCTTCAAGCGATGGTTTTGACTGTCATAATTTATATACAATTATGTTATATTTAACCTGCATTAAAGAGAATATGAGATATATTTAATACGAAGATAACTGTTTTCAATATCACCGTAACCATTCTCTTTACGGGGTTCATCGTTTGAAATTATTATTATCAGCAGCAGTCGAGTAATCACCAAAATCAAGAACGATAATCAATTATTCCTTTCAAGGGATCTTAGTAGCATTCTCAAAATCCAAACAAAATTACTTAGAACCATAGCAGTTCTCAAATACCTCGTTGTATTCATATTAACAATACAAGCATGGAGCAGGTTTTATATTTCGTTAAAATGATATTTATGATTGAAGAGTTCAGATTTGAGAGTCTCCCCTAGAGAATTTGGATTGTGTACAAAGTAAGTGCAGTGAGTTAGCAAATGTCGCGTTGCATGTTGATATCTCCTGATGTAATGTCTCGTGATGCTATACACCATGTACACCTCAGTCTAATTGAAATCACAACAATAATCATTATTTAATGATTATGGTTGTGATTTCAAAAACTGCTTCAATGGACGGTTAACAAATCATCCTATAAAACTATGTTCTTATCATTTTCCAAGAATTAGACGCGCTTTAATTACAACCATCTTGCATCGTGGCAAATAATCAAATTATTCAATTATAAGTTTGAATAAGTTTGTTTAATACATTCCCTCTTGCAATATAACCAATGGCATTGCAACAAATGTAATTATCGTTCGTATAAATAAATTATCATTTGGCGTTTTGCCACGATCACTAAATTCCTGTAATTAAAGCGAGTATATATAATTCGTACAATAAAACGAAGTAACGTAGCATATTGGAAAGTGCAATGATAATATCCTAATACCAGTTTTCCTACACACTGAGGTCCCAGAGAACGTCGTGTTCGGTCGTTTGCTGTTTTCAGAGTTAAGGGTGCAAGACAGGGAGGGGGTTCAATTTTCCGAAGAATTTAAGAATTTAATTTACCACCATGGCAATGACCATGAAAATTTACGAATCTGACGCTATCACAATTGTGCAATATTTCGTAGAATGTTAGTTTGTTTTTCGTTTTTGTATTTTGGGGTGAGTTTTTTGTTTTGGTGTTTTTGTTTCTTGGGGGAGGTGGGGTTCCGAAAGCATGAGGTCTGCAACCCCAACCCACCAAATTTCCCTCTTCCCCCACCCCGCACGTTTACGCTGCTTGGTCAATAATTAACACCGTCGTAAATGGCTGACATATAATTCGTCTCCGGTCTTTCTATTCTTCTCAGTGTTTTCTTACTTAGCTTCCGAGTTTTCGTTTTAAGTAACGCATCGCAAAAAGCGTTCTTTGTGGCTTTTGTTTATGGCGCGCATTCATTGTCTAAAAACTATTTAGATGACGATGATCAATTTACGATACGGACAGATCCATCAAGCTTCATAGAAACATCGAGCGATGTTTACCCATGATAAGCCAGGATGCTGTACTCACAATGATCGATTCAAGATACACTTATTATGATTTGTCATTATTTAGGTACAATTGAAAACAAAACAATATTTTGCGGTGCAATCTTGTATTCACAATACTCGATAGATATAAAATCGGAGATTATTAATACTAAATGCATTATCCATTGTTTGATATTACAGTGAAAACTATCGATGATCACTCGTTGATCGATACATTTACAAAGATAGAAGTTTATTGACACTAAATTCTCGCCATACGTACGTACGACCTTCGGTTGCAGAAGACAAACGGCTGATAATTGGTGTTGGATCGCAGCAAAGATACATCATCTTCCATCAATCCAAATGAGATGACAGACTGTTGCCTAGTCTTGTATGCTCCGGACGCTATACTTTGCTGTTTTTTTTGCCTAGACGTGTATGTTCCAGATCATCTTATTGTTTTGCATTCCTTATTTTTGTTCTCTCAAACCTTTGATGATCCAAACTGTTGCCTAGTCTTTGATGCTCCGGACGCTATGCTTGCATTGTTTATATTTGTATTACTTTGTTTTGCTCCTTATACTTTGTTTTGCCTAGTCGCTTAGGTTCCAGACCAACTTATTGTTTTGTATTCATGTTTTGTTTAATCTCTCGAATCTTTGATGATATTTTAGACTGTTGCCTAGTCTTGGATGCTCCGGACGCTATTATTGTATTGTTTATATTTCGTCCTTGCTCCTTATTCTGTATAGCCTAGCGATTTATGCTCCAGTCCGTCTTACTCTTATTGTTTTGTATTCGTTTTTGTTTTTGTTATGCGCCTGTCAATTGTTTCTCCGGCCCCCGGGTACCCGGGCACTACCGGGGTACTCGCCGTGTTTTGTCGGGGGTTTGTGCGGGCAGACGACCCTGCCGGCGGGGAACATGTACGGCATTGCGGCGGTAGCTCGACTGCAGACATCCCTGCAGGGCTGGGACCATGGACGGCCTTGCGGCGGTGGCTCGAGTCCAGACATCCCTGCCGGGCGGGGACCATGTACGGGGATGCGGCGGTGGCTCGATGGTGTTCATTTGGGCTGGGAATTTGAGCAGGGATCTCGCGATTCGACAAATTCCCCCGTGGTATGGTGGCCGGGACTTCGTCCACGATTGACAAGTTCTCCGGTGGTATGGGGGCCGGGACTTCGTCCACGATTGAAAAGTTCTCCGGTGGTATGGGGGGCCGGGACTTCGTCGGTGGTTCGGCGCCGAATATGCCCTGCCCTGCGGGGAAGTCGGCGGGGAAGTCGGCGGGACTTGTCAGCTTAGAGGGGCCGCATTCCCCGGTAGTGCCCGGGTACCCGGGGGGCCGGAGAAACAATTGACAGGCGCATTATCTCTAATCTTTGATTTTCCAGGCACTCTTATTGTATCGTTTGTATTTTGATTACTCTCTAGTAGTCGATGCTCCAGAGATTCTTATTGCATTGTTTACGATGTGTTTGGTAGTCTTAGTGTGAAATATAGGTTCATGATGTAGGTTAATGTCCGCGGATCGTGACATCTGGTGTGGTGGACACGGCACGGAGTCACGGAGATGTCAGACCACATGGTATGAAACGTCAGTCTAATGTCTCAATAATCATTGATGATAGTGTCTCTACAGATTCAGGACGTAGCGGCCGATTGGAGTAATTTATATGGGCCCCGTTCCAGACATTGTTTTATTTTATTGTACAGTAAGTTGCAATTAATTGCAATTCAGAATATATTCACATTTTAACTAATCAGATTCGCGCACTTAGTCATGCACACCATCTGACTTCCAATTAATTGAAACTTTACAATCGATTGCAACTATTTCCGAAACGGAGCCCTATAGTCATGATACTTACAAAGGGTAATTGTATCATAAATATAGCTTAAAGTATATAGCTTGTTTGAAGTACAGTTTACTTTAAATTCAGTTTCATGATGTAGATAAATGGCCGCAGATTGTCATATTTGACTATAACATTTCTGGATATGCCGGCCGATTTTGACATCTATATGGTAGTTGAAATCGGACATGGGGCAGGCGTGAAATGACTCGATAGTTATATCAGCAACAGACCGAAACATCAGTCTTTTTCTCTTCTGTTTATTGTTTCACTCATATGGGGTGGGTAGTATGACGTCATAATATCAAAGGACAGCCTTAACGAGTTGGATTTTGCTGACTATATCAGTAATAACATAATGTCTCTTTACTGGCGGATAGTATAGAGCGACGTGTAGTTATTTACGTCACATTGTATATCAGCCAGCAAAAGCAAATGTGGATAATTAAACATATGGCTTGGTCGAGGCACAGCTTCATGATTTAGGCCAAAGGGCGCCCGAAAGTGACATATCATGGGCTGGACATGGGGACAGAGTCGCAGAGATGTCACACCAAATTTGAATTAAATGATAATGTCGGTTAAGCCAAGGCGCAAAGCGCGCACACACGCTCACGCAGCGCAGATTAGGGCCTGAAACATCGTGTTGATCTTCGTGAACTGGTATGGCGGCCGCCTCGTGCGGTAAAAGAAGCGCCATCTACCTACCCACGCACGATTGCCTTTAACATACATGTATATATGCAAAAACTGACGAGCGGTTTGTGGTCTGATATGACTAGTGAGTGATGTGGGTGAAGGTCACAGTCATGATAAATGCATGTCGTATCACCAAGCAATGAGACAAAATGATATAAATGATCTTATTTAACTATGTCACTTGAAAAGATTCTTGAATGTGTTGTATCACCAAGAAATGAGTCAAAATTATAGAAATGATGTTAATGATGTCCTTTGAAACAATACTTACTTTGTTCATACTTCTTTTCATTGATAAAAGCAAAATTGGTGTCGTATATTCACAGATGATTTACAGATAATTATTATATGACTTTGTTTGGAATAAAGCGAATATTGTATCATTTTGGTTGAGGATTTTTTATTACTGTTATTCAGTATCAAGTTGTAAATGTCTGTTTCACCCTTAGGTTGACCAGCATATTATATTATTTCTACTATGAAAAACAGAAAGAATAGCGCACAAAATTATAATGTCGATAATTTTGAGAATTATGCATGTACGTGCTACACTCATATTACACAATCATCAATCACCGTTGCAGCACTTCAAAGCACCGATGCATTTTGCTATTTAACTCTTTATGTGCCTACTGCATTTCTTCTCTGTGGGTTATTTGCGCAATGCATAGTGTCAGTAAGCACTTCAGATGCCTGAGAGGGTTAAACGGGGCTTAAATCCACACTGACCAGCACATCACCAGTACAAGTCAAGAGTTAGCGAAGGTCAATCAGCGACGGAGTAAGAACACTTAAAGGAATCTAGTTACATTGTCAAAAATCCTCAAAACCTACTTGAAACCCTATATCGGTTCTCACATACATCATTGTATGCGTATTACCAATAGAAGCATGGAACAGCTTTCGGTTTTCCAAATGTATATTCCGTTATACGGATACGTATGATGGAAGTGTTCAGATTAATAATTATCTACTGGATAATTATAACTGTGTAAAAAGTCAGTGGAACAAGTTAGCGAAAATCACTGCTTTTTCGCTCATTACTCTGTCATAATTTCCACACATCACTCAGTGGACATAATCACCTCATTTATCAAAATTTGCCAGTTTTTGCACATGTCAACAAAGTTACTAGAACCCTTTAAAGTGTGCGTCTAACCTTTCAGATGTGTAAAGCATATGGCGGTAGCAAAAATCGTTCCGAAAAAAATAAAGGTGGCGACATAGCGGAGGTAAATGGATATTTCGTTACAGAAGCCGTTAAGTCTGTTAAGAGGTATAATAAATCAGCTTAGGAGTAAGGAATGGAGGGGGGGGGGGTTGGTTGGTCGGTTTGTCGGTTTGTCGGTTTGTCGGTTGGTTGGTTGGTTGGTTGGTTGGTTGGTTGGTTGGTTGGTTGGTTGGTTGGTTGGTTTATTGATTGTTTGTTTGTTTGTTTGTTTGTTTATGTGTTTGTGTTTTGTTTTATTTGTTTTTCCACAGTGACCCACTGTGGTATTTATGGTATGTTATATAGAAGTCATAGACTTTACAGCAAACTATCAGCCACTAATACGGTATGTGATTTGGGTTCCCCAGATCATACCAAAAAATAAACAAACCAGGGAGACAGAAAAGCAAACACAAAACAGTTCGTGCCCAGACATACGTGTGCGTGGCCACTCGAAAATCCTGGGGGTGTTTCACAAAAATTCCAAGTCGATCTTGAGGCTAAGTTGGACTTAGAAATTATGGAAAGCCATTAGTTGTTTTGTACAATTGTTAACAAGTTCTTTTCACAGGCCTAAAATGTTGATAGCAATTATTAACATTTTCTTTTACAAGAGAGACCTCAAGTTATTGATGTGAAATTTGTGTTGAAAGTTTCAAATATTCGCATTTGGGCTCTTGAATATGTTTAATTCCGAAGCTACAAATGGCTTTCCATAATGTTTAAGTCCAACTTAGTGTTAAGTTCGATCTTTGTGAAACACCCCCTGACAAGAATAATGATTTAGAGCCTGTATGAGGTACAGACACACAGGCGTGTTGGTGCATCATCTATACATCATGTTCAATGCCAAAGATTTGAAGAGATTGGGTGTTTGGTGGGGGATGAATACAAATTCGCAAAATTTAATTGATATATATTACTCGTAATGTTTGAATAAACAAACATTCAACACAAACAAATCATGTGACAGTTTGAATTCATGAGAAAATAACGTCAATCAAATGTTATTCTTTTCATTTGCAGGCGACCCAATTGTCTCTATAAAAGGATCGAGTGACGCACCATTAAAATTGGTCTGTAGAAATTGTATTTATACCTTTTTTATGAATGAAAAAGAGCAAATTAAATGGGATTCCAACGATATTCAAACCCGATACCTCCGGATTGCTAGATCGGTACTCTTACCGACTGAGCTATAGAAAACCCGAGTGCGGTGTTCGTCCCTGAAACCCCTTTGTTCTTATTGCTCGTGTGGTCAGAAGCTATACAAACCTGACATAAACCAAAAGGATAGAAATCAACTTGGGGATATATGCGAGGGATCACCGAAGTGATGCAGCTTTTTTGTATAATTAATTCAAACATATAGAAAAAAATGACCAGAAATATATAATATGAATGAAACCAAGCAAAGAAAATGGGATTCCAACGGGATTCGAACCCGAGACCTCCGGATTGCTAGACCGAATACTTTTGTAATGCTAAATTGATACACTGATTGTGGTGGTTTGTTCTGTTGCCTACCAATTGCTTCAATATGTTTCTGTGCAACGACACTTGAAGCTTCATTTAACTATTTTAAGACCTTTTACCAAAAAAAAAACGCTTAATTGCTCGGGTGATCCTTGGTTAATGTAAATGTAACGAAATTATAACACCCTTATTTATATACTGTTCAATGTATTAATTTCGCAAACGTTGTCTTAAACATGCCTCCCAAATATTATATTTAGCATGGTTAAAAGAATATATACCCAGTATTGTTATGTCTGCGACATTCAACTGTCATTCCCTTTTTTGTTTGCATATCCTTGTTTAGTTAATTTGACACAAATTTAAAAATACTTGAAAACATTTCAGTAGCGTGGCCCCTCTTTTGATTACTTTGCAAATATTTACAACTCTTTATATTTTAGCTCACTTGACCGTCTGCTCAAGCTTTTGCTTATACTGGCGACCCTCTGCTTTCTTTGTTTATACACATAACGGCCCAGCCTATTTACTCTTACTCATTCATAAGTATATTTTTTTGTATAGTATGTATTGTTTGTATACCAACATTTAATGCATATAATTTATGTTCTATATCATTATCCATTTTTTGTTCAAACTGATTTGTTATTGATTGCAGAAAAAAGTCTTTGAAATGAAAAAATGAAGATTTGTCATTTCATCGTAATTATAATATAAAATATAGGGCTTTTTTAAAACTTGAAATGTACTTTAATACATAATCACCTTCTGCTTTGAACATAAATAATATATTTTATACCATTGCATTGAAATATGATTAACCCCTCGCCCTTGCCTACGATCTAGTAGGGAACGGGTTAAGCTAAAAAGGGAATAAAGGTTGTGTTGCATTTTATTCGTACCTTTGTACTCAGTTTTAACAAATTCACTAATTTGATAATTGTATTAGTTTTAACTAATATACTGTAATACATGTCCACGCATATTCAAGTACGAGAAACATTGTGAGAATGTAAATGTTGACTATTCATTGAACATGAAGGTCAGTATACAGGTATAAGCTGTATTAACTATATGGGAAGTGCATAATCCAGTAGGGAACACGTTAACCCATTGCCTACGGGAACCTGGTGGGCCCTGTATTAACTCTATAATAATTATGGGGATCGAAAGTTTAGTATGGAATATGCATAGATTAAGATTCTACATCTATGGAAATAGGCTAACTATTTATAATATCGCTCACGGTTGTTGATCAAAGTTAATATAAATTATATTCTACCAGTACAAACTTTATATAAATATAATTTGACTTTGTATATTTAATAATGAAACCATATCAAATTTAGACAACTGGTACGCATTCTAGGAAAAATCCACCACTATACGTGTTTTTTTTTCCTCTCTCTTTGAAAAGGGGGATGTCATTTATTCAAAAGCGACCGAGACATTTCCAATCAAACTCAAATGAAATGGTAAGTGTTTGATATTCCGCAATTTATAGATACACTGCTTCAGTTCTCGATTGCGGACAATATTGCTTTGAATTTATACCTTTCGTGAGTATATAACATGCATAATGGTTTGACCAAAGGGCAGGCTCGTGTGATTCGGGTACAATGTGTTTGTATGACCATTAATTGTGAAATAGACGACAAGACATAATTTGATTGGAGAAATTCATGTCAATATTTATACAGAACCCGTGACATAGCTACGGGGGTGGGTTGGGGGCACGTGCCCTTAATGATTAATACAAACAATTAAGACTTTTATTGAAAATAATCCTTCGAAAAATAAAGCAGTACAAAGACTGTATCCCTAATAACTTGAGCGCCCCGCCCTAAAGCAATGCATAGAGTGTACCCCTAATAACTCGAGCCCCCCCCCCCCCCCCCTCCCCCTCAATAAGTCCGACCACGCTAGCAACTGGCCTGATTATATTAACAAAAAGGTATACCGTATATTGCTGTGATCTGGCGTGTGTACTGACTGATTATATAATGTACGAACATGTAATGTCATACGGACAAGGAATGGTGATTCGCTGACTAATATTGTCAAAGATTTGTAATTAACCTGTTGCCTAATTTATGTTGAAATCCCCATTATAGAGTTAAATCAGGTCCCGACGGGTTCCCATAGGCAAAGGGTTATTGCACTATTGAGAGTATCTCGATGACAGGTTATTATATCAAAACATGCATGAACTATATTCCTTTATCAATTCATTATTGCGTAATTTTAATGCCCTTTTATTTCCGTTACTCATTTAATTAATGAAAAATTATTATGAACAAATTATGAAAATAGTACATCAGGATGTAGGCTATTTATAATTAAATTCGTTTGTTGCATTGTGTATATATTGCATGCAACATTTGCTATCTATATTTGTAATGCATTCAGTAATTATTTTTAAAAACCACACGCACACACGATAAAATAGGTCAGGCAATTTATTAAAAATTAATTGGGATGCCATATTATTTAGGGATATGACACAAACTATTTCACCTGCTTCAACGTCATTGTTCGGCACAATGTCACATTTACTATAACGTATAGGGAATAAGAGCACATTAATATTCAAAACATTATTAACTTCATGTTGGATAGTATACTGTCTTACCAACACTCTTCCATTAACAGATTAATGCAAATATAACAATAATTGCACTTGAAACACTATCATATTAGATTTTATGTTAGATTATCTAATTGAATCGTGAATGAATTCCCACATAATAAAATGTCATAGCCGTCTATATTTAATAAATTTGAAAATTAAATATCGTAGTCTTATCGTAAAAAGGATAAAGTAACATTATCAAAACCCACAAAATGTACTTATAACTCTAGCGGATCTCACCTACCTCATTGTATTATTATAACCAATAAAGGCATGGAGCATTTCGGTTTTCTGGTTTTCTCTTCTGTTTGAAAGATATGTATGATACGTATCACAGAAATAAAACATTGTATCACTCCTGCGTCAGTTTTTGTACATTTCAAAAAAAATTACTAGATCATTTTGAAGTAGTGATATCTGCAAATCGTGATAATTAATTTTCGACCGCCTTAAGCACAGAATATGTTCAATCAAAACAAAACACCACACCTATCATATATATATAGGTATCTAAATTAAATTTGTTTAGGGTACACGGATTCAGACAAGTACTAGTTTTCCAATCAAATTTTGTTCTTCTTAAATCAAGGACAAACGCGTTTTTCTTAGAAGGTGATATCATTAATTTGTAAGAAGTTTTGTATATGTTTTTTTGTTTATACATAGTTAATATAGTTAATATAGTTAATATAGTTATGTTGCTGGAGGGTGTTCAGCGAGTGTTATTAAATTCTCAGCTCGAAAATATTAATTTGTCTGCATGTAATCACATGATAAAACTATGATAAATACAGATATAGATATTAACGTTTTTTAATTCTGATACGGTATAGGAGTAAGAAATAATGAAGCTGACATTTCCGCAATATTACATAACAATGCATAAGCAGCATTGTATTTTTAATGATGATTACAATACATTTTATTATAAAAACTAATATGTTTTGAAAACAGCAAACTATTTTAGTTCATAATAGCATAATAATAACAATAATGATGAAAATAATAATGATAATGAAAATAATAGTAATAATAATATAATATCAATAATAGAAATAGTTATACTCACAATTATATAATAATAACAATGACATAAAATAATGACATGAAACATTTAATTGCTACAATTAAATAGGTCAATATTTGTTTTCCTATAGATTGGCAGTAAATTGTATTACAACTCCATCCTTTTATAATGTATTTTATATTTGTTCAAATAAGATGTATATGTGTTATGTTTATGTTTGTTATTATTCGTATTATTGTCTATTGATAATAATATTACGTATAATGATACTTGTAAAACATTATATACTTTCACTTAGCCTCTGGAGAAGATTCTGCTAGGATCGAAAATATGGGCCCTATATTGCCTCTCATTATACTTTTGTAACATAACATAATATTTATTCTACGGACTTTTATTATGATTATTGTTACGTTTGTATTTACCCAGGAAGCCAGTTCATTGGCGAAAACTGCTCCGTCTACCAGTACCGGCAGTCCCCGCGAAAATCAACATTTAATTTTAAATATATTTTGTTCATATGTATAAGTAAATGATAAATTCCGATGTTAAAATGGTTTTATTGAATGATCAATTGTGTCTGCACGTATTCCATTTGCATTTAATTGTAAAAATAGAACTTGGTTGTTCGTATACACGAATGACTAACATACAAGTAATCATTACCTGTTTCTGGCACATATTGTTGATACAGTTGTTGTCAACCTTTGCCCGACATAGCATTATAATTCGTCCTCATCTACAAGACAATTAGCGCTTGTTGTTGCTATATGACACGCACTGAGTGTATTAACCCTATGAATGCCAAATGCATTGGCAGGATCCACTTGACTCGGTCATTTTGACATGTTTACAGTCATTATTATAGCATAATCACCCATTCATTCACAATAAATGATAAGGGAATTATTAGATGTTTGAGTGCCTATACAATTCTTTAAAACAGTTTCTCTCCTTCTTGTGCATTTTATCAAATGTAGTGTGACTAGACCATATCACTCATATCTGAACACTCAGATAGTTAACTTGTAAACAAAATTGCATGCAATTATATAATCGTGAAAACAATAGATAAAATCACTTACCTTAGAATCAAAAGTCAACAAACGTGGGACAGGTATTATCCTATCCAAATTAATGAGCACTCCAGGCACAAAATATTATCCCTTCGTTGTCTACCACCTGATGCAAACTACGGCTTCAACTCACGATAGAGGCTGGTAGAATAAAGCTGCATCGGCTGAACATATAACATAAGGTGGACTAACTCGCTGGACACCAAGCGAAGTGCATCTAAGGAAAAGTATATGTCATACCACACTCCAGATCGCCACCAAAAGGTTATCAAGACTGTGAAAACAACGTTAAGACACAATTAAGCATACTTTGTAGACCACCGAACACTTTTATGGAAGTAGGTTTTTGGTGATTCTATCAGCAATCATACGTATTATGGATGCAACCAGCTATATGATCCCATTTTATACATGTGTGCCACATGTCCAACTATAAACAATGACAGCCCTGCTGCACATTTGTTGAGTCCTTTGCACCAGCCAACAATAAATAGATAAATAAAATTAATACTGTTTACAGTCTCACTTCACAATGATGAATAGAAGGTAAGTAATCTGGATGCAATTATTAAAATGTCGACAACGACAACGACCCCCAACGAGCAAAAAATTGTGTTCAGAAGCAACACCGTGATCGCTTTCCCGTGCGCATTTGCGTGCTCCCGACCGGCTGACTGATGGGAATGATGTTGCGATCATTCGTAGGGGAATATTAGCACCAATCACATGTCGTCGCCGGGAGCATCATTAGGGACAACGCATCATTCCAGACGCGCTCTGCTCTCGATCTATCTGCTCTCATCACCAGCGAAACGGCGTCCCAGTACTACGTAACCCCAATCAAACGTGCTCTACAAGCATTATCACAGTCCGCCTGGCTTGCATGCCTGGTCTTTGCATACTGTAGTAGTTATTTAATACTGCCTCTCGGCTTGTGCCCTCTAAGCTCTACGGCTTCCCCCTCTCCCCTCCACACTACTCCGGCTGTCTCTCCTTTCTGTCCCCCACCCCCCCCCCCCCCCCCCCCCATAAAAAAACTCTCTCCCCCCTGAAGCCCTCCTGATCTTTGTATGTCTGTCTGTATCTTTCATTTTCTACATACGTCCCTCTTTAACTGCATCTCTCTTAACGTGATACATGTATGTATTCTCCCCACCCCCTGCCCCTCCCCCTCTCTCTCTCTAACAACCCAATGCTCTCATCAGTGCTCTCTCAATTTCTTTTCCCCTCCTTTGTTCCCTTTTCTCCGCATCACTCTCTCTCGTATTCGCCTAAACCATGTAAACGGACGCCCAATTCTACAAAGGTATCCTTGTTAATCCACAGGCACTCTATTGAAGCTCAATTAACAGGGAATACCCCTTTTGCTAAAAGCCAATGTCACATCAAAAATTAAATGGGTAATTAGAGTAATATCATAATAACAAAACTTAAAACAGTGTTATATACCTTTTTAGGAGTATGCATGCATTGACCATGTTTTGTACACAAATCACAAATCATGAAGATTTGGTATTTTGGGGCTGACGTGAAAAGGCAGAAGTCACGTGACTTCGTAACAAATAAGTCTGATTTTCGTAAATTTGGTTTGACGAGATACGCAAGATTTTAAATAAAAATGTCACGGAGCGGCGCGGCGACATCTACGTGTTGCAGAGCGATCGCATAGAGACCCTAACCTAGGTGTGATATGCGCCATATAAGAACTGATATTAGTATTATTATAATTAAGGGGGTAAATCTCTCATTGGCGTTTTAACACACTTTTGGGGTTAATCAATTACTTTAGTTAACACCAACAAGTGATCATGAAATCAAGAGTCAGGATAATTATTTAAGAATGTCTTTAATTTCTGAGTGTTTAATTGTAAATCCGTTTTCTAAGTTGTACTTGTACATGTTTTTTAACTATTAACGTAATCATATTTCTAAGCAGACGTTGTTACACACCCGCTACATATAGTTACATGCTGCCATCATGGTCGTACCTCAGAATACGACAGCCTTTTAGTGGCGTACCATATTCGAACTGATCGGGGGCCACGTAAATTATGTATTTCTTAATTTTTGTACAAAAATGTACCCCTATTTGTTTCCATTAGTTTGTATAATTATAAGGAGACACGCACGTGCCCCCCCCCCCCCCCCCCCCCTAGCCTCATCACTGACAGTATTGACATTGTTAGGTTGCACGTTGTTTGGTCGAGTATCCACGTGACCAGCACGTGATCAGATATAAGCTTATTAATTTTCCACAAACGTATTAGACTATAATATTGTTCGTCTGACCAGCTGACCACTGGATACAAGTTTTTGTATAATCCCTATAAATAAGTTATCAGCTTATTAATTTTCCACAAGCGTATAATACTATTATAGTTCGTCTGACCAAAGATGACCAAGATGCTGTGAAGCCAAATATAATTAATTAAAAAACCCGACGTTCTACCGATTAATTTTTCCACTTTTATTAGTAAAGTCCATCCATTCGATTTGAAAGCAGCTTATCTATAGTATTCAATGGACCATTAAAAGACAGCTTGTATCTGAAACGAGCAATCCATCCCATTAGTGGAAAATAAATAAATTAAATTGATAAATTCTTGAAAATAGGTATAGGCCTAGGCCAATATTCAATAGGCCAATTAAAAACATCTTGTATAAATGAGCAATCCTTCCCATGAGCGGAAAATAAATAAATTAAATTGATAAATTCGTTAAAAAAAAGGTCTATATACCTTTAAGTTATTAATTTGTCATACTACATCAAGTTAAAGGCAGGATCATATGTTAGTTGACCTCTAACACAGTGAAACAAAACATGGCAGCATTAACCGATCACTTTAAATCACATCTACTACATCAAAACAAAAGCGTGTCAGCAATATCCGGTCACTTCCCTTGTTATCCATTCGTGTAACCATGGCGTGCACAATTGGCGTAATTGTAACCAAATAGGCCGCAAAGAAACAAAAACTTGGCAGCATTATCCGGTCACTTTAAAAAAACACAACATACTACATGAATTTAATGTGACAACTGTCATGTTACGTTTCATCCATTCGTGTAACCATGACGTGCAAAATTAGTGTAATTGTAACCAAATAGACCTTGTCATTTTTGTTTCATATGATGATAAAAGCTCTTTTCTCCGAGCAATGCGTAGCTAAACATAATTAATTAACACGTCATGTGTTGTAAGCCGAATTTGATGAGGTAATGTGGTATGATTAATCAGTAAGAGTTGGTCTTAGTGGACCAGACGTTTGGGCATAGCCAGCGTTAGCAAAGTTAGGGGGTAAGGACCCTGGTATAGCTTAATATGCTAACGATAGGGGGAACGTCACTTATTAGCGGGGGGCATTGACAGATTGAGTTCATGTCATTTTGATAAAAATTATGTCTTTGTTATAATTTGTTTTGGTATATTTCCCCTTATAATCAAAGTACGTATGTGATTGAAGGGCAGGTACCAGGGGCGGATCTAGCTTTTTGCTAAGGGGGGGGGGGGGGCCCGGGGGGGGGGGGGGGGGTTGACCCAATGACGATGCGGATACTGTGTGGGTCTGGACACATGATGGCGTTTTTCTATGCACATCACATTTTCACTTGGCAGCCGAAGGGGGGTTTAAACCCCCTAAACCCCCCCCCCCCCCCCCGTAGATCCGCCACTGGGTACCACACCACTAATAAGGAGGAGGGGTAGTGTGTATAGTACATGGGATTTCAAAGTTATATTGTTTTAGTTCGATTAGTTTTCACATTAACAAAGGCGCCATTTTTAATACCCATTGATTTGACAGAGTAACGACGACTCAAGTGCAATTAATGTGGTGCGAACGAGAATTAAACTGATTCGTTTGCTAATCAATTAATCAAACAATTATACATTTTAAGTTTCTATTGGGGCGGGATCGGGTGAGGCAAGTATTGACTACCTGACAAACAAAAAAGGTCTTCACACCTTTATGTCGTGGATCTGTTCATGCGGCTTCAGCTGTAGAACAAGAATATTAGAACTCGGTGTCAACATTTAGGGTTTTTCGAGGCCCTATATACGTTACAGCAGTTTCATCTATCAAAACAACTTGGCTTCACTATAGTGTGAGTGATTTTGTTTCTGTATTCACAAACTATAATTTGAAGAAGTAAATAAACAAACAAGCAATTACAAGTATTACAATATAATAACTAAAATACAATATGGAATACACAGAACTATAATAAAAAATTATATAGATTTCATAATCAATCAAAAACAAGTTCTGTATAAACATAATATGAAATATGAGGAAAACCAAAAAAAAAAGCAAAGCTTCTAAACAAATATCTGGTTCCCGGGGGGTATCTAATCATGATAATTGTGTCTTATCTAAATATGATATTGTAAAATGAAAAGAAAATGATACTACAATCATAAACAAAATAATACAACAAAAAAACGTAAACTATTACGTAAACGTGTCTAGTTGTCCCTTTCTTTTCACAATTAAAAGGATTACAATTACAAAGGATTACAGGCATGGCAGCGTCAGATCATGTGTTCTAAATGCACAAATATGATTGGTTGAAACGCGCAAATGTTCTGACTTACAATTAATTGTATAACTTACAATCTGAATGCCAAATTAAATGTCAAGAATCCACCCGACGCAGCCTTTCAGACAAGTTAACATGAATAATGTTAACCACTTTTTCATCTTTGACTATAAAAGAAATGAAGTTACCAAATCTGAGTGCCTATACAATTATATTCCATACAAATATATTCTATGAGCAAATCATTTGCAGCTATAAATCTATAAGTATAATTTGATTTGACAAGATTTATTGTGACTTAATCATTCGAGCATGGGACTCAACTGGTTAATGCAGGTATGAAGTAGCGCATTTGAGCACGGTTACACAGAAAGGCACTTTAGATTAGCGATGCGTGTTGTATTCGCTAATTGACTTTCAGCATATAAACTGCCGCACAACCTTCGCAGATCCACGTTATGCGAAATCCTTGGAGCCATTTCTGGAGAAGAAAACACTTCGTTAGTATTAATTCGCTCTTTGATTTTGATAGACGTGTATTTCAGTGTTCAATCGTCTTGAAATTACCTCTATTCCTAGAAAATGTTTCAAACAATTAGCTAAATAGCACGTTACTTTCTAGACATTTAGCCTAGGCTGCCTAGCCGTGAGGGATCCCCGTAAGCAAATCTAGTATAAACTTTATGGACATCTGTACAAAATTGACGAAGGTTTAATCAAATGTGTTTTCTGTCATCCGATATATCTACCGAGTGATGTGTGAATATGATAAATGCTAAAGGATTTAAATGCTAACAGAAATAAGGACCTGTAATATCAGTCTAATTAACTTTGTTTTCTGAATCTGCAGTTTGTGTCATGGACATAATTAGTTTCCTCCTACAAAGTATGCTTTTCTTGGTGGTCAGTTGTGAAATTTGGTCCGGTTACAAAATATTACCGGAATCCAAATTTAACACTAAAAGGACATTAGTATGGCCATATATGACTAGGATTTTTTAAACAAAAACTCAGTACTCGTGATGTTTTTATTCCTTTCGCTATAAGTGTTATTGAGGCTATCATTCATGCGAGTACTTTGTACACGTTTCAAAGAATTTCGTGAGATGCATGAGTTCCAAATTTATCTACCGAAATTGAAGATTAGCGTTGATTTACAGACGCAAACGGAGCGTGGCAAGCCGTAACTTTAGAGCCCGCCTCAGGGTATCAACTAGTCAAAAATAATCGCGCCTCTGAATGGGGTATCTATCCGGTGACAATGCGCTAAAATGAGATCGTTTTCCTATTACACTTTGTTTATATTCGCATTTACTTTTTGTTCTCGAACATAAGTTAAGTGAAATCTAATTAGCATGATTAAAGTACCGAAATATATAGTGACGTCACATCATCGTGTTAGAACATACGAGTAGTCGTTCTTATCATTATTTTATTTGGGCTGGACGATTGCCTTTCATCAACCGCTGCGCCACAAATGCCTGATTTACCTTAAATGGTTTAATATAGAGCTATTACGCATTCATGTGACATCACTAGGTTCCACGTAGGTTTATACCATCAGCCTCTCTCCCCCGAGTCGTGTTTATCTCTTTCCCAGACGTATGTCCTTTTATTGTCAAGCCTGTTTGTCTGTAATGTATGTTTTTTCTGTTGTTTTGTTATACATGTTGAGTTAATGTTATATTATATATGTATAGCCTATTTACTAGGTCGATTGTCAGTTTTTCAACTGCCTACCCAGTATTTTTATTTTAAGAATAATTCAATAAATAAATAAATTGAATAGACCAGGAAAATAATATAACGTTAATTATATACTGATGCAGCATCTAATATTAATATGAACTCTTGATATACCTATGTATACTTTTAAAAATATATATATATATAAATACAAACACACGCGCGAACACACACACACAGACGCACAATACAGGCGTATGAACATTCACATAATATGTCTGTACATGCAAAACATAGATTTGCTTATGTTTCGTAAATAAATCCCTTATGGATACGGGGGAAATTGGATTGGAAGCTATTATTTTCCCATCGGTGTATAATTTATCTTGTTTCCTCCACCACAAAACACCGACGCAGTTGACCAATATCTTTACCAAATTTAGATAAAATATTGATAGTGATCAAAACTCTAATTGGACGGTTTCTTGACCCTGACGTGATTCGAACACGCAACCTTCTGATCTGGAGTCAGACGCGCTACCGTTGCGCCACAGAGTCATCTATGCCTCCTCATCCATAACGTCAATAATATCGATAATAAAGTATTTTGTTGTAGTTATTATAATGGTGCATCTACTACTACTATTACTACTACTACTATTAATAATAATAATAATGAGAATAATAATATGTAAATCAATGAAGCCGCGAGCTATCGACACGCACGAACACACTCATACAGACAAACATATCCACAATACAGGTGTATGACATTATAAATATACACATACCACTTACAAAGATAGATTTGCTTTAATTTGTTTCGTAAATAAATTCCTTATAGCTACGGAGAAGATTTTGATTTTAATCTTTGTTTTCACAACGGTGTTTGATTTATCTTGTTTCTTCTACCACAAATACACTGACGCAGACCAACATCTTTACCAAATTGAAATAAAATATTGATAGTGATCCAAACTCTAATTGGACGTTTTTTTGACCCTGACGTGATTCGAACACGCAACCTTCTGATCTGGAGTCAGACGCGCTACCGTTGCGCCACAGAGTCATCTATGCATTCTTATCCCTAACGTCAACAATATCGATAATAAAAGTATTTGTCATAGTTATTATAATGATGCATCAACAATTACTACTACTACTAATAATAATAATAATAGTAGTAGTAGTAGTAATAATAATAATAATGATTATGATAATGATAATGATAATGATAATGATAATGATAATGATGATGACGGTGATAACAGTAATTATATTAACCATAATCATAAGTCATACACAAAAACATTATCATCTTTATCATCATCACCATCATCACCATCATCATTATCATCATCAACAACAACATCATTATTATCATCACTATCATCTTCCTCCTCCTCCTCCTTCTCATCCTCCTCCCCCTCCTCATCATCTTCATCTTTGTCATCATCATCATCATCATCATCATCATCATCATCATCATCATCATCATCATCATCATCATCTACATCATCATCATCATCATCATCATCATCATCATCATCATCATCATCATCATCATCATCGTCATCATTATCATCATCATCATCTCATTATCATCATCATCATCATCATCATCATTATCATCATCATCATCATCATCTCATCATCAACATCAACATCATCATCATCATCATCATCATCATCATCATCATCATCATCATCATCATCATCGTCATCGTCATAATCGTCATCATCGCCATCATCCTCGTCATCATCATCATCATCATCATGTGTGTGTGTGTGTGTGTGTGTGTGTGTGTGTGTGTATGTGTGTGTGTGTGTTATCAAATTGCATGTACCATACAATTATAAAGGTTGTTCATAACACAATGACAACTTGCCAGAGATTTACCCAACATTGCAACACCTTATGTTTACAAGATATTGTAGATTACAAATATTGAAATGTATCGATCAGAAACATGTTACAGATAATAAGCAGTATGCCTACTGGTCGAACTTTGTACTGTATATAAAAAATAAAGAATAACAAGAATGCTGATTAGCATTCCATAAATTTGTAGAAATATCAACAGAGTTATTTTCTGCATGACTATGACTGAATATTTGTCATAATCGAAAATAAATGCCGAACTCTCATTCAACTCTATACCGTATGTAATTGATCTCATGGCCGTGGGTATCCATGAGGAGGACAAGTTATCACATTTTACAAGTATGTGAGCAGCCGAGCACTTCGAGAAAATTCCGGTCCAAGTTGGAGTGGATTTTTTCTTTCTTTCATATAGAAGTAAAACCGACCAAACACTTACACAGAAATCAGAAATAACCAGTATACTCTTTACTACCTTGATTTGCCAGATCATAGACATGGAACGTACACACATTTAAATAAAACAAACTCGGGAAGACTTAGTAAAGTGTACTATTATGAAGTATTTCAAACCGTTATTTTATTTGGAAAGAATAAACTAAGGTACATACATGCGCGGCCAACTAAGTTTCACACATTATGTCATGTTGTTGTTTTTTGTTTCGTAAAAAACAATATGTAAAAATCGTTGTTGATCTAAATAAAAATGTTTAGTAAGCCTTTGACACGGTCGATAACGGTACTTTGACTTCATTTGACTGCATTTTTTTACATGTTCAGTTTGAGTACAACGAACTGTGATCATACTGCAGTAGAACAAAGTGCATGAATTACCCAAAATAATTAAAAACATATAATGCTATTTACAAAAAGCACTTCTGAAGACAGTGGCGTAGCGTGGTCGGACTGATTGGGGGGGGGGGGGGGGCACGCAAAATTATTGGGGGGCACACCTTATGTATTTCTTTGTTTTTTCATAAAATGTTCCCTTATGTTTCTATTGTTTTTTCCAAATTATTGGGGGGCACGTGCCCCCCCCCCCCCGTGCATGCCACCCCCTCCCCTCCCCGTCGCTACGCCACTGTCTGAAGAGATAAAGCTATACTAATTAGGAGGTAATTTATGTTTTTAAAATACGTGTAACAATTGTAACACTCATGTATACGTTTCCTATTTTAATCTTTCCATGAATTTCATAAAAACTCACATAGTACTTATCATTACAATGAGATTTACATAATTACGCGTGGAACAGACCGGGAAGATGAACCGATATAACTATATTCATAAACGGTTGGAAAAAGCTTCGTCCTTTTCATATTACCAAATTCATAATTATGCTACTAACTCAAATTAAAATCTAATTGTATTTTAAATAAAAGGCTATTATTCAAAACATGCTTACTTATTTCATGATGATAAAAAAACATTAATACTGCAGACATTTCAATAATAATTAATGAACAAAACATTTCTTTTAAACAACTTATCAAATCCAGTACACAGTAAAGATACAGTTAAGTACTTGGATTAGCACTGCATAAACACATTGCTCTTTGAGAATGGAACAATCTAGTAGGAAACAGGTTAAGTTTTTAAGAATAGAAAACGATATGATGTAGATCATAAAGTACATGACATCCTGATGTCGAGGCACCAGTTGATTCCGTCCCATTGATTGGAAGACAGGCGCCAAGCCGATCATTCCACAACACATACAATTTATACGAATGTAACAATTATAATGTTGTAATAATGTATTTATTATTATTTGGATGCAAAAATCCAAGATAACCTATACGATTGATGGTTCGATTCATTGTCAAAAGGCACTTTAAAATATTCATGCTTAGATAAATAGGTAAATATATATTACATATATAAAGCAACGTAGAACATGCGAATAAGATAATGCCGATTCCATTCGGTTCATATTAGGATTGATGATCATATCCGTAGATACAAATCCAAGTTAGCTTTAAAGCTTATTCTCAAATAAAACAAATGTAACTTTGTTTTGAGTAATTCAAATCATTAAATCAAAGTTACTTTTAGCGGCAATTTGCTAAAGCAGGCCTTCTGATTGGGGGTGGTCACATCACGTATTCGGGATACAATCCATGTATATATTTATTTGTTTTGTTTTGGTTGTCTTTTGTCTAATTATTGGGGCATGGGGCGCTTCCATGCCCCCTTTATAGCCAGCGCCACAGCTTAGAGATATATAATTACATTTCGTATTGTAGCAAATATTGTAAATAATGAATAACAAATAATACCACGTCTTGACAAACTCCGATATATAATACAATTATAGAATGAGACTATTAGCGTAGATAATTCAAATCAAACTTAGCACTTTTAAATTATAATTTTCACTAATCAATTACTTCTACACCGCATATTTGAATAGAAATGTGAATTATTTTCGAACAGAACAATTTGTTCAATAAATGAAATCAACCAATCAGCAAAACAAAATAAGTATCTACAATAAATCTTCATACACTTGAAGAATCCATGATTCATGTCAAAGTGTGTGCAGGACATGAGGCAGCGATCTCGATCCGTTAGATCTTGGCAAATCAGAAGCTGGGGGACAGAAACAAGACGGGATACATGAAAGTATTTTATAGCCATTCCAAGAAAACATGGCAGGAAAGTTCATATATAAAAAGACTAAATTATAAAACAAGGGAAACTCTCTTGTAATAGATAGATAAATACATTAATTGAAAATGGGCAGATCAAGTCCGTTGGGAACCAAATATCTGACAACCTCTGCTTCCGTCTGTTCCACGCAACAACAACTAAAACAAATATGGGAAGCTTGTCAGTAAGAATTTGGACAAACAACATTTTTATACTGTACGATGTAGCACAGAAAAAACCTCTGCGTTCCCCCGTATATAGTTCACATTATATTGCATAACTTCTCATTAATTGAGTACATAACGTACATCGTTAAGTTTAGTGATGTGTATGTTATATTATTTTCTGTCATAGTAAAATAATTATGATTGTGAAACGATCCAAATCAATGGACTCTACCAACCTCGTGAGGGCGCCATTCTACTGACAGCGGAGCGGTCCGAGCATGAGATGACCAATCTCCTTCTTACTGCCCGTGTCCCCCAGGTAGACACTGGTCACCGGCAGGTAGGGCTTGTCGGTCAGCAAGCCTTCGTCCACTGCAAAGGATTTAGGGTTCGAGTCACAGTTGCACGGTCTACCCTGCAAGCAGCCTTGTCCTGTAAGGGGTAGGGGGTAAAATAAAGGGGACGGGTGCGTAGGAAATCATTTAATGTGATGGTTAACTACCATTCAACATTTTTAATGACAAACATTTGATACAAGCAAAACTGTACATAATTACCTCAGGTGATAGTAGATTCACACTCTAAAATATAAGTTAAAATGTATCTGTTATGGTGTTAGTTCATAAATGAATTGTATATTCGAATATTAAATAGTTTGCCCACGTGAATAAAACTAAATAACATAAACGAGTGGGGGTTTTTTTGTATTAATAATTCTATGAATAACTCACTCGTTAGGGCGCATGCGCACTGCTTGCTGTTGACGGGCGTGCCTCCCCAGCTGATAATCTGTTCCCCATCAACCGACTCCCAGTATCCGTACCGCATCCCAGTTTTCTTCTCTTCAGCGAGGAGAACGGCTCCCTTGCAGCGGTACTGGGGATTGAATAGAAGAGAAATAATATTTTATTTAGCTTTTATGAGTTATGATTATCACCTAGTAGCTAACAACTCAATTCAAACACTACTTATGAGCGTAATTACTCTTTAGAAAACTTTCTGTTCTCCTTCAACCGACTCCCAGTAGCCATACCGCATCGCAGTTTTCTTCTCTTCAGCGAGGAAAACGGCTCCCTTACAGCGGTGCTAGTTGATAAATAAATAACATTTTATTCAGCTTGTACAACATATCATAATTGTCGAATGATGACTTGATTCAAAAGCTATAAATGGGCGTGAATACTCTCTAGTTAGTAATCTGTTTTCCTTCCACCGACTCCCAGTATCCATATCGCATCGCAGTTTTATTGTCTTTATGGCCCGGTCAGATATCAACGGATAGCGGAAACGAATGCCCAACGAATAGAAAATTTGCAAAATGAAATTATCCGGTGATGAAAGTCGTCTCCATTGCTTTATGTATAAAACATAGAACAACGTACATCACCGGACAAGGAACGGACAAGAAACGCATACGAACGGAGACGAACGGATGGAAAATTTAGCTCTCCGTTTGACGTCCGTTTACGCAATCCGTTGATATGTGACCGGGCTATTAGCGAGAAGAACGGCACCTTGCAGCGGTACTGGTTGATAAAGAGACAATGAATAACATTTGAACAACCTATCATACTTGGCGAATGGTGACTTGATTCAAAAGTTATAAATGGGCGTGACTATAATCATCTGTTCCCCATCAACTGACTCCCAGAATCCATATGTATACCGCAAAGCAATTTTCGGGTCTTCGGCGAGGTGAACAGCTCCCCTACAGCGGTACTAGGGATTGAAGAGACGAGAACTAACATTTTATATTTAGCTTTTACGAGTTATAATTATCACTTAGTAAATAATAACTGAATTCAAAAGCTACTTATGAGCGTAACTAATTATATCTGTATACCGAGATTAATGTGACTATAATTGGCACTTACGCTGATAAATTGACTGCAATTCTGCGACGCTGCTGTGAGAGCCTTCATCTGCTGAATGGTAGCCCCGTAGACCGGGGCGAACTGGAAGCTGGCCGGGTCTTCGTTATCATTGTTCAGAATCTCGCGTTCGTCATCGTCGTGACTGATGGAGGTCACACCTGGTTCGAAAACATACCATTTAGATCAGGAACATAATTTCAATAATCATTGCCATTCATTTTAATAGTATCAACATCGTTCATTTTATTACGTATTCTCCATCACGCTGCTGATGATGGTGATGATCTTGATAATTATAATAGTAATAAGTAGGATAATTATACTGATAATAACAATACTAATATTATAAATAGTATTCAGTTTATTCATATTCATCACCATCATCATCATTGTCATCATCATCACCATCATCATCCTCATTCACATCATCATCGTCATCATCATCATCAGCAGCAGCAGCAGCAGCAGCAGCAGCATAATTCTCATCATCTTCTTTTCATCACCACCATCATCATCATCATAACCAATATCATCATCATCATCGTCATCGTGCACCCTCACCTGCCGGTAGTTCGCAGTGGACGTAGAAAGATCTTCCGGACATCGTTGGGTCGATGAGGTATCTGCCAGACACCGCATCGCCACGTTGGGCAAGCTCGGCACACGTGGCTGGAGTCGGCATCGGGGTGGTCGTCGGTGCCTGCGTGGTGGTCGGTGTAGTGGTCGGTATGGTGGTCGGCATGGTGGTCGTGGTCGGAGGGAGCGTGGTCGTTGGAGGAGGCGTGGTGGTCGTGGGTCTCGTGCGACGCGTAGGACGCGTAGGACGCGTTTTGGGCTGTAGAAAATAAAGTTTGACACAAATAAGTTATTCATAACATTTACGAATGTTTTTTGATCGAATTTGACATGCGTTGTATTTATTTATTTGATAGGGTAATATTTACGGTAGGAATGCAACCAAAGCTTGTAAATTCGTATCCTCATTATCAACAATAAAACAAACAACATTGATCTAATTGTGGACTTATTCAATATTTATTTTTACTCAAAATCACCTTAAAACAAGAAAAATTATTATTTCATGAGACTATAACTTAATATAGTCATTTAATTCTGCCCATGCTACATCCAAGTTAGACATTGACTTTAATTTAATAAATACCTCTTATCAAAATGTACTTATTCTAAAAATATAAATATATCAATTATAAAGTACGTAAATCTACAGAATGTATCAGCTACTGATATATATCCCTATGCCCTACTCCAACAATACATTGACTGTATACAGTATTTTAGAGGAAAGTAATAAAGCACAACACTGTCGTAATTGATGTCGAGTTGAATAGAATTTCGACAATATAATGCAATATTATATATTAATTAGTTCGTATCTTTTGAGATGTTTTTACAATATGAATGATAACCATTTAAATGTTTATTAAAACGAATGAAATATGAAAATGTGTAGTGGAACAGGTTGACAAATGAGAAATGGCACTTTATGACACCAACACATGCTACAATAATGTAATTCTTAAATATACTTGGAAATGTTGTTGTCTTGTTCCCCCCCAGAAAAAAAACATTACTCAAGATGGGCAACAAAATAATGTAATATATTCACAAAAATTTGCGAACATTTCATGAGAAATTGATTATTTTTGGCTAAGGTATATTAGGAGAAAATTAAAAACCTCGTGGTTTTGATGAACGCATAACGTCTAACTCATTCAGATATTTTCATAGCAATTCCCTTTTCTCCAAATGATTTCCTGCAAAACATTTTTTGTAATCAGCCATAATAAAGACTTGCATGTAGTTTATCATAATTACCTCTGAACTTTGTCTTTAGACGATGTTACCAAGTACATTTATACATTTGATGATTTCTGAAATAATTGTTTTATTGTGCACACACAGTGTTCATGACCAAGTAAATAATAGACGAATGTGATTGAACTACTGGAAGGTTATTCGTATGATGAATTTATGGTGGAATATTTACAGTTCAACATTTTTGTATACACCAAATTGAGTCACGAATAAAGACTTCAATTACATGTCATAAACATTTAAACGTTTAAAAAATAGACAAAATAAAACAAAATTTAAACAAATATCATTGTTGACATGATTATTCAGGAACTATGAGGTGTAACTTCATATCAGATATTCACTTTCCTTTAAAATGGCTCTTAAACAATCTATTCACTTGCAATTTATATGCACTATTAAAGGATGAATGGAGTGTACGTGTTTAAAGTACAAAATACACAATAAAACAATTACAGTGTTATTTATATAGTTAGATGGTACATGTAACGATGTTTTTTTTCTATGTCAGCTAGGCTGAATCAAATGTTGAAGATGTGAACAGAAATTGAGAAATAAATGACACATATTTGATCAACAGAAAACAACATTTTAATTTGAATGATACAATTATAAGTTTGTTTTTATGTATCGTTTACCAAAACTAAACGCAATTTGCTATCCTTAGCTATAACTGCGAGTGAAATATTAACATTTCTCGAGTGTGATGATACATAGGGTATTATAAAAATAGGTGATGTCGAATAAGCTCAGAGCCTGAAGTATACAGGGTGGCCCAAAAAAGAAACGGAACGGGGCACTTCCCAAAATATAGTAACAAAATGATTATGTCCATCGGATAAGGTATCTTTTCCAATGAAAAACGATACCAAGAACAGTAATTCTGGTTGTGTAGTTTTTGTTTTAGGGCGCTCTAAGTGACACCATGTCAGGTTCCCATTTTTGTCAATTTTTACCAAGTCAGTGCCTGATAAATCGCACTTACTGCCCGTCATATCATCAAACAACCATGCCCATTCTCTCGGCACACAGCTGAATGCACACTAACAATAGCGCGCGTATTGCTCGTTGTTCAGTGCTATGACGGGCAGTAAGTGCGGTTTATCAGACACTGACTTGGTAAAAAATTGACAAAAATGGGAGCCTGACATGGTGTCACTCAGAGCGCCCTAAAACAAAAACTACACGACCAAAATTACTGTTCTTGGTATCGTTTTTCATTGGAACAGATACCCTATCCGATGGACATAATTATTGTATTACTATATTTTGGGCAGTGCCCCGTTCCGTTTGTTGGGGGCCACCTTGTATAATGTAGGCGATCCGGAAAATTGTTGGTATGTAACAAAATTATAAATTGGAATCGTAATGGCGATGAACCGCCTTTCTTTATACTTTTTTTTAAAAAGACGTCCACTAATAATCATCAAACATTTTAAAAGGAAAATGTGTAACAAATATGTGAAATATGAGATTGTTTAATGAAGTGCGACGTTAAAATGTCATCCAAACACCAAATAAGATCAGGAGAAGGGGTGAAATGGTTATTATTATACTGGATGTGAAACAGTGAAATTTGATGCGTAGCGCCACCTTTCGGGCATTCTTTGTACTACCTCTGTCAGTTCTGCCGTCATGTCTTCGGTGATCATTTCCATATAATTTTCTTCAGTGATGGCTACATTCTGTTGCGACGTTCTTTCAGCAACAATTTGTTGTGTAGTTATTGCAGCCTCTGTTGCAGGTTCTACCGTTGCTGTTTTTGTTTTTGTTGCTACTGCTGCTGCTTCTTTCGTTGCCGCTGTTGTCAGTGTTGTTGCTGTTGATGTCATTGTGTTTGTTGGTGGAGTTATTTTCCTCGTTGTTGCGAACAATGGCATTGTTGTTGCCTGCATTGTCATGAATTTCCATGAAGTGACTCGATACAGGCGCGAAACATTTTTAATAACAACTTTGGACTCGGGATATTCTCGTAAGATATTTAATGTAAAAGAAAATAATATAACACTACAAATTTGAATATAACACAACAAAGGCACATGTTATTGGGTAAAGGCACACTTTATCAATCTATCATATTATTTCATTATGTTTACTTTAGATAATTGTTATAATAGAAATGCTCACGTTTGTATAAAAATAATTATCTTAATTTTGTAACCGAAATTCTAATTGTATTGTATTGTAAATTATATTCACTTGTGTATTTGAAAATGAAGAGATATAACAAATCAAACACACAAACAGAGCAAGTCATAAGACAGTGAATGATAGAAAGTGTTACGTAATCCGTTGCTTTTCTCTGGTGGTGGTGGTGGTGGTGGTGGTGGTGGTGGTGGTGGTGGTGGTGGAAGCAGTGGGACTTGGTTTTGACTTCCAAATAAGTTATTCCATTGTTCCTGTTGATTACGTAGTGACTGTCCAATTATATAGGACTTTTAAACAAATAAATTATATTACTCAAAGTCCTAGTGACTTATAATAAAGCGGAAACAGCATAATGTTACGTAATTCGTTACCTTTCTGCAGGCGGTTGTGGTAGGAGAAGTTGGTTTCCGTTTCGACTTCAACAAGTTACCCCATTATTGCTAGTTTTCTGCTCATTTACGTAGTGCCTGTTCAATTGGATGGGACTTTCGTTAACGAAGTAATGAAGATCGCTCAAAACACGATTAAGTCAAAATAAACAGATGGTAGAGGGGAAATATGATTCTGTTACGTAATCGGTTACCTTTCTCCTGGTGGTGGTCGTGGGAGGAGTTGGTTCCGGTTCTGACTCGACCACGGGTTCGATGTCCTGTGGTATCTCATTCCCCGCGTCTTCTTCCGCTACTTCAGAAAACAATTCATGATTGTGGGAAAGAAAAACAACGAGAAAACGGAATTAATTGTTGCGTCATATTATGTATAGGTTACGTAGCCTGTTTCGGGATAGTTCATAAGTTCATATTGAATGTTTTTAAACGAACTTTACACCAATGTTTCCTTTAGGCATTTGCTTGGATTGTAATGTTTTCAGTATTGCTTATTTCGACCATCACCGACCACCTCCAACGATCCCCGATAATCCCGACTACCCCCGCACACCTCCGACAATCCCCGACCATCCCCGACTAACCCCGACCACCCGAACATTCCTGACTAACACCGACTACCCTAACTACCCCGACCACCTCCGACAATCTCCGACAATCTCCGACCATCTCCGACAATCCCCGACCATCCCCGACTAACCCCGACCACCCCAACTACCCGATCACGTCCGACAATCTTCGACCACCTCCGTCAATTTCCGACCACCTCCGACGACCATCCCCGAATAACCCCTACTACCCTAACTACCCCGACCACCTCCGACAGTCCCCGACTACCCCGACCATCCCCGACTAACCCCAGCCACCCTAACTACCCCAAAACCACCCGCGACTATACCCCCGACCACCCCAACTACTCCCGACCACCTCCGACAATTTCTGACCACCTCCGACAATCCCCGACCAACCCCGATTACCCCCAACCATCCGCGACTACCTCCGACCAGCCCCAACTATCCCCGACTATACCCCCCAACCACTCCGACCAACCCCGACTACCTACGACCATCACAAACAACCCCCGACCACCCCCGACTAACCCCAACTATCACCGACCAACCTAGACGAAAGATAAGTCTTGATATTTCGCTAGCTGGACGGTCGGTTCGAATGGGGAAGAGTAAAATATCCGATATAAGTGTAAACCCCATGTAGAATCGGTATATTTCTGTCTACGACCAACCCAACAATCCCCAACAACCCCCGACCTCCCCGACCATCCCCCGACCACCAGAGAACACACTAGTTTGCCGTCAAGAGAAATCGTATTGTTGGTAGAGACTAGAAGAGGAATAATATCGGGGATTGTCACGACTCGTCACCGAGCCACATTAGAGACAATATGACATTAACCCTCGACCCCAACAAATCCCCTGTATATCTCCTCGAGATCTCAGCTTTTTAGAGAGAAAAGTTCTCCTTCACATAGTCAGCATCTCTCCTGTGTAAAGGGGTATCGGTGATAAGTAAAAAGGGATTCAACACAAGGATCATGATATGATAAAGACCTCTCACACAAACAAACGCACACCCACACGCACGCACGCACGCACGCACGCACGCGCACACACACGCACGCACACACACATACGCACACACACAAACACACACACACACACACACACACACACACACACACACGCACGCACACACACACACACACACACACACACACACACACACACACACACACACACACACACGCACACACACACACACAAACACACAATCAAATAAATTTTAAAATTTGAATGTATGCCAGGCAGAAACAAAGTTGAAGACCTTGCAACTTAGTATCAGATACTGAAAGTGAAACCATGTGATCGACCATTAGTTTTAAAGATAAATGGTATATGAGCGTATTTCAACGAAACACAATGTTGATATGTCACGATCCATAAACAATGTGGGTCCTCAAGAGACGAAATTTGAAATAAAAAATACAATAAAATAAATCACAAAGACGTTTTCAAAAACATATTCGATACGTAGGTGCCAAGGGTCAAATAAAGAATAGCAGCAGTTACGTTGTTACAATTTTCTTCTTTTTTGTAGAATATATCAAGTTGTTACTTAAACAGTCAGGGTACGTTTCACATATCTGCCAACTATTATCATGGTGATGGTTGAATTGTGTCTCAGGATATCTTATTCCCAACCATAACTTTCACTATTAAATAGAGTGATAGAGCCCGGCGCTGAACCAAGGGAGCAAACTTTCCGTCACAATCATGTAGTGTACCTGAACACGGGCGGGAGATGGGGGGGGGGGGGGTTAAGGGGTTGCAAATTAACCTAAATGTAAGATATATTTTGATAAAGTTACGGTACAAAAGTGATAACAAATATCTTCTCAACCGATCTGTTTTTCGACCTGGATTTATGGTCCGGGTTAAATGGTTAGTAGGGCGGGGCAAACACGCCATATACCAGTCCTGATAACCTCATCAGTTCATTTCCTGTATGAAAGCTGGCTTGCCCTTGGCCTGAGGTTTGGTAGTGACCCTATGTTACCATCTAAGACAAATTATTAAATGCTGAATACTACGATTTTATTTGATTTATGTTATCATCATTATGCATCAATAATTTTCTGTATACGTATGGAAACATACTGTATATCCCGTTATATTTCAAGATACACAATTTCAATTAGTTGTCTTATACAAAATGACAGGAAATAGACCACAGACACGAAATACATTAAACTAAAGACAAGTTTAAGACAAGAAATATCACACGACCCACATTACTCCTCACTCTTTCTCCCTTCTGAAAGGGATCTAGTAACTTTGCTGACATGTGTAAAAATTGAAGATGTGTTGGTCAAATAGGTATGTATTTATGTAATCTGATATGTTCACTGAGTGATGTGTGTAAAATTCCATGGTAAATGATTGTCAAATGACCGAGTAATGAGCGAAAATGCAAAGTAACATATGCTAACTCATTGCACTAATTGTGTACACAGTTGATATTATCCAGTGGATAATTAAAAATCCGAACACTTCAATCGTAAATTTCGGACGAAAGGGAACTTCGGAAAACCGAAACCCGTTCCACGCATCTATATCGAGATCAAGAATACACAATGTTCCTAGTAATTATTGTGGATTTGTATAATTTTTCTAGATCCCTTTATATCCGGGGTCATTTTTGTCTTTGAAATTATAAATTTCTACATTTCTCTATAAACTAATTACAGCTACATTATGTGAATGAGGAGAGGTAAACTTATGTTTATTCCATATAGTTCCTAATACGAGCAAGATAGCATGAGAGATTGGTCTGTATTAGTCCTGTAACAAATTTGTGTGGGCTTCTCCGGGAAACTGTACCAATTTGATTCTGCAGATTGAAGTAGTAACATGCAAAGCGGTTGTTTGATGTACTCCTTATTTCAGCTATGAATTTCGATATTATATTGAGCATAGTTACAAGGGTAGTTGTAGTCTATCTGGATAGAGTCGTCCAAATTGTTTCTTACATACAACTCTATGGTCAAGCCCTCGTAACATGGGTCGTGGTAGTCATTTTCTTTTTAATTTTATTTACCATTCATGTCACCCGTGGCGGCGACTGATTTCATGACCTGTTCGATGTGCGCCAGACGATACGACAGGTGCTCGTACCAGAGCATCAGGGACGAGTTGAGGCTAACAAGCACCCGCTCGGCTTCGCACGGCGTCGGCGACTGCAGCTTGCCCGGCGGGAACTTGAAGACTTGAATTGGGGATTAATTAACAATAGGGACTTTTCTATTGTTTGATTACTAGAGGACTAGTACGTGATGACGTCATGCTAAGTTCTCTCCCCATGTTCACCCATTGCTCAGGCAACTGCCTCAGTCGAGTACCAACGTGGATTTGACCGATTTGGCGTTCGTACTCAACTGAGACGGTTGACCGAATAATGGGTGGACGTGGGGGGCGGAGCCTAATCATGACGTCATCACGTACTAGTCATCTAGTGAACATGTAAATCGAAAAGCCCTTATTATATTATATTCATGATTGGGGTTATGTAAGGTTTTTGTTAGGTCCCGCGTGTGAGTCCCTCTTGAGAGAGTTATG
>JBAMJV010013898.1:0-22500 GCA_037951105.1 Echinarachnius parma
GGAGGGGGAGGAGGGAGGGAAGGAGAAGTGGTTGGATAGAGGGGGAGGAGTATGTATGGTTGGATAGGGGATGAGAAGGAGGGAGGAGAGGAGAAAGCATGGTTGGATAGGGGAAGAGGAAGGAGGGGTGAGAAAGCATGGTTGGATAGGGGCGGAGGAGGGAGGGGAGAAGAAAGCGTGGTTGGATAGGGGCGGAGGAGGGAGGGGAGAAGAAAGCGTGGTTGGATAGGGGCGGAGGAAGGAGGGGAGGAGAAAGCGTGGTTAGATAGGGGAAGAGGAAGGAGGGATGAGAAAGCATGGTTGAATAGGGGCGGAGGAAGGAGGGGAAGAGAAAGCGTGGTTGGATAGGGGAAGAGGAAGGAGGGATGAGAAAGCGTGGTTGGATAGGGGCGGAGGAAGGAGGGGAGGAGAAAGCGTGGTTGGATAGGGGAGGAGGAAAGAGGGGAGGAGAAAGCGTGGTTGGATAGGGGAGGAGGAAGGAGGGGAGGAGAAAGCATGGTTGGATAGGGGCGGAGGAGGGAGGGGAGGAGAGAGCGTGGTTGGATAGGGGCGGAGGAGGGAGGGGAGGAGAAAGCATGGTTGGATAGGGGAGGAGGAAGGAGGAATGAGAAAGCATGGTTGGATAAGGGAGGAGGAGGGAGGAGAGGAGAAAGCGTGGTTAGATAGGGGAGGAGGAGGAAGGAAAGGAGAAAGCGTGGTTAGATAGGGGCGGAGGGAGAAACTTGGATATGGATATAATGTGGTTCCATGTATTTTACTTGTCTAAGACGAGTTCCATATAATATATCCTGGGTATTGCAAATCAAAAGTATCATGTCATATTTTAAAACATGTTTTAGAAAGAAAGATTAAAGGGGTAGTTTAGTTTTGGTAGAGAGGGCGCTGCACATCACAATTTTGTTGTGAGATAATGAAAAACTGAGTGTCGAATTTGAGAGAAGATGCAATTTTAATGGCAGAATAAACTTTATTTGGTCAAAATCGGTCCAGAAACGGCTGAAATATAAATAAATATATTTCATCTTATAATTATTTGGGGCCCAAATAATTAGATGATTTTTTCAAAAAATTTAAAAAATGCTTACACTTTTTCAAAATTTTTCAAAAGCGTTTTGTAAATAGTTGTTGATGATCTATCTACTTAATCATTATTTCAATAGAACATCGCATGCATTATTTTGTATGAAAAATGGTTGAAACCAATGCCTTTTTAGAAAGCGCCCTCTTGTGTTTTAATGGCTCTTTTTGAATGATAACATGCTTTTTACTTAGTCGTTTGTAATTTTGTATACCTTTCGAGCATGGTGGAGTAATAACTATTAGTTTATAATGTTACTGTCCAGGTTTGGTTACTAAAGTTCAGCCTTACCAAAACTAAACTACCCTTTTAATGCATGTTATCCTATAATAAATACCAATATCTCGTATTACTATCATAAAGTAAATAATTTATTAAACATGCAGGGGTGAATATTTCAATAATTGTATACATTCCAGTAAACCAGAACTAAAGAAATTACAGATAAATTAAACTAGTCTATGAACTAAAGTGTGTCAATAAAGATGGGTAACGTAAGAGTGAGAAGGAAAGATATATTTATACCTTTTGAAATCACAGGTGTATTGCTTGCAGCAAAATTTAACTTTGCTATCAATACTCGCTACTCAAGTAGATTTTAAGACACAGTTTCAACAACTCATTACAAATGACAAGTATAAATACATGACACACAACGACTCTCTGTGTGTGCAGACTTTCTTGCTACTAAAGTATTTTGTCCTACTCTAAGGTTTTTTTTTTTTTTCTTCACTTCTTCTCAAGGTCCAGAAAAATATGCGAATACTGTTTGGTTTCCAAAACGCTCACCTGTGTCAAAGAAATCAATTTCAGCTCGAGGCTGGGCTCAGCATTTTCCAAAGGATTGGTTTTTGATAATCGGCACAAAAAAAGACGCCGGGCAAATTTAAGTCGTGGTATAAAGTGAGAGAGAAGGTAAGTGGGGGGCATTGATCACAATACAAATCAACAACAGAGCCGGGCGGAGGACTTATGATAATAACTTTCTCATTGTATTGCATTCTTCTCAGAAAGTAATGTGTATTATGATCCAGTAGGATAGCTAAAGGGACAATATTGGGGTAGTTGCCCCCCCCCCCCCCCCTCGAACCTTCACTTCTTACTGAACCCGTATGAGCAACAACAAAAAAAAAATATGAACAATACAAATTAACAACAGGGTCGGGTAGACATTGTGTATAACGTATTGGGCGATGATAAACAAAATGTAAAGAAACACACAAAATCTTAGATTTTTGGGGTCAGGCTAATCCATTTTTTCACCCCCTGTCTGAATTTCGACTGGCTACACCCCTGCGTACAACAAGACCTGTCCCTCTTTACCCTTTCTCCTCACAACGTAATTGGCATTTATCTCCAGTCGGATAATGATAAGACGGGATAAGATGACGCAAAAATACAACATGATTTCACACCTTTAAACAAAAAAAAAGCGCGGATTTAATTTGTCGCCATCTGTGAAATTATAAATCTTGAAATAGTTTGGGGTCTGGCCAAGGCCTTGGTAGGGGATTAAAACATGATTAGGGACCTGGCATAAGTTGGGAGAAAGTTACATTAATTTCTGGCCTTTCTCGGTCAAACATTCGTGTGAGCCCTCCACGGTGGCGTAGGGTCTAGTAAAGGGTGACAAGGGTTCAAATGCCCCCCCAAAAAACAAAAAAAAACAAAAACAAACAAACAAACAAGCATCGCTAGCAGAGTTGTTGACATCTCGGTGGATGGTGGCAAGAAGAAATGGCGATATTCCTTTCTAGGAATGAGAAATCAAATGTACCTTTAACCTCCCCCCCCCCCCCCCCCCCCCCAATATGGGATCATAGGCGTACCCAGGGGGGGGGGGGGGGTTGGGGGTTAAACCCCCCCCCCCCCTTTGACCAAAAAATGGCTGTTTTGGGGGGTTTGAACCCCCCCCCCCCCTTTTCAAATTTTAGCCGGTCTCGAGACTTCTTTTAAGCGGTCTAGACTGTCTAAAACCTGGTCTCGACCGACTAAAACATGGCCTCGACCGAATAAAACCCGGTCTCGGCCCCACAATTTTTCGAAGATCTCTGGTCTCGGGCTCGAAAATTTTGAAAGTACTTGGTCTCGGGTTCGAACAATTTTTGTATGGACATCCCCCCCACTGTGAGGGGTTTTAAAATTTGAAGGTACTTGGTCTCGGTCTCGAAAATTTTTAAGGTACTTAGTCTCGGTTTGGAATTTTTTACAAAATAACCCCCCCCCCTTTAAAAAATCCTGGGTACGCCACTGTATGGGATGACCCATAGTCTGCCATTGTTCTTGGCCACACATTAATGTGCGTCCTTCTGACTCCAGAAAGACAGGTTTCTTTCATTATCCATTCTTCCCAAACCAATCCATGAATGGGTTCACATTATATCACTTCCCTAATCATGCTAATGGGTCTGACCTTAGCGATTACTTACGGAATGTGATAGTGTGAAAGACAGCAAGTTAATAACCGTTTCAACACTCCCCGTAATTATAGTGCGCATCTTCAGTTTATATCGAACAGTATAAAACATGATCCTGATGATTCCGATGATATGGGTTTACACGAATGAAGATTTACAAAGAGCATAACTGTCTATTTTCTATAGTCATACAGCGATCGCTTGTAGGTAGGATATAATTATATTTAAAGATAATTCTTACAATAGGTTAAAGGACGATTGCCAGCAATAGACGAACACTGATATGTAATGAATTTGAATTGATTGTCACTACTTTGTTTATGATGGTGGTCATATTAATGAAAATATCTCACAATAATACCCCAAAAAAGGTTATTTAATAGATGATTTTGCCTTTTCTACTTTAATCAGTGAAGTTGTGGATTTGTAATACATTATGTTCGTGATTATTTAAACCATTCCTGAAGAATGTTTCACTTACAAATTACAACATATGAATGTAAAGCCACTATACAATGTCATGTGTTCAATTTTTCTTGTATACCTCCATTCTACATATTACCCTTTGTTTTAAGGTGCGCCTTCTAAATCTCACAAAATTTGTAATTTTTGCGAACATGACTGTAACTATAACAAACTAAAATAATCCATCGGAATGAACGGAAATGAAAGAAACTACCAGACGCGCTTTCTTTAAAGGGGAAGTTCAGTTTTGGTAGAGAGGGCGCTGCACATCACAATTTTTTTGTGAGGTAATGAAAAACTGAGTGTCGAATTTGAGAGAACATGCAATTTTAATGGCAGAATAAACTTTATTTGGTCAAAATCGGTCCAGAAACGGCTGAAATATCAATAAATATTTCTGATCTTATAATTATTTAGGGCCCAAATAATTCGATGATTTTTTCAAAAAATTAAACAAATGTTTACACTTTTCCAAAAAATTTCAAAAGCGTTTTTTAAATAGTTGTTGATGATCTCTATATTTAATCATTATTTAACAAGACATCACATGCATAATTTTGTATGAAAAATGGTTGAAACCAATGCCTTATTTGAGAGCGCCCTCTTGTGTTTTAATGGCGCTTTTTGAATGATAGCAGGCTTTTTACTTTATTTAGTCGTTTGTGTTTTTGTATACCTTTCGAGCATGGTGGGGTTATAAATATTAGTTTGAAATGTTACAGTGCAGGTTTTGGTTACTAAAGTTTAGCCTTACCAAAACTGTACTACCCCTTTAAGTATCATAAGGACACTTTCTGCTTTCATTTCTCTCTTCTAAAAAAGACAGATTTGTCACCAATTATGGGATTATGTTTCTTTCGGAACATTAATTGCCTCGGATTTTACAAATCCGCTGTATGTAAGTGGGAAAAACGGCGGGTAATCATTGAAAAGAGGATGTTATTTAGTAAATGGTGATTCAATCTCATGGTATGTTACACGTTTATCAAATATAATTATACGTATGCGTGTGAGCTTTTATTTTCGTATGTTTGCGTGTAAAATGTATTTTACATGTTCTGGAAAAAGATGCCAGTGTTATATCGTTCACTAATACAAATTAATACATACGTTGTGCACAGTTCTTGTTTATGTCAAGGTCTCATGCAAAGTTGTGATTGCGGTAAGCTTACAAATGGGCGACATACTATATTATCCTTTCTTATATAAAATCAGTCCAGTGAATAGCACTATGCACACATTTATCACATAACAATTATTATTATCATTATTTACTGTAACCTTTTACCGCTAGGTGGCGACAAACCATACCGTACAGAGCTGCGGGTTGGTCTCATCGATCGATATATCGATGTTGGTCTCAGTCTGTCAATGCGGTCTCGTACCGTACGACGTTTGAATCGTTGATATGATGCAACAGAGAGGGCGCAATTCATTATGTAACTATTGGAGGCTCTATGAAAAGATAATAACCAAACATCAAATCCGGGCATCAAATTCAGTTTGTGCAATTCTCTCTACCAACTTACTAATTAGGGGATTAGTCAATAATTGGTAGTAAGAGTTTGTCGCCATCTAGCGGCCTATAGATAATTCTGAGTTTACATAAGCAGCCAAGTCAGAGGGACAAGGAACTAGACCAATTTCAGTAGCCATAAAAAACCATGACACTAACAAAACCATTAGGTAATTAAACCAGAGCTGATGTTGCACAAAGAGTTGTGCCACAATCGATTTAATTAAAGATGCAGTTAATAGCAAGTCAGAACATATGCACAGTTGAACCAATCATCTTCCGACTTGCAATTACTTAGTAATTGCAAAATTACAATCGATTGCAACTTTTTGCGCAACACCCCCAGATCTGAAACTTATCACAGTATAGTAATGTCCTGTAAATGTTTAGGTATAGACTTGAACCTATTGGTAGAAAAGTAAACTATAATTTTGGCACATTGGATTATACTTTGTAAATTCATAACAATTACGGAAGTAGGGTACGAAGTGCCCCGTTTTATAAAACTTTGCCCATCGATCGTTGTAAATGCCAAATTATTGTAACTACTGAGGCCATAACCAAACAGAATCAAGCATTCTAGGTGTTGCTATGGTATTATAATAGCTGGACACTAACAACAATTCAAACAGTTTTTAATGAAATGGGTCCCGGTGCCCTAGATCACCCCCACTCCCCCCCCCCCCCCCCCCCCCCTAGACACTCTCCCTCTCACGCACGAACTAAACCCTAAAACTAATTCGCCCCAGTTTGTCTGCACGCATGACAACAATGCACACTACAGTGAAATCTCTTTATAATGAGATCCTTGGGACCATGCATGAAAATGACCTTGTTATAATTTGTATCGGGTATCTTGTTATGCAATGGTTACAAACAAAAACATGTGCAGGGCTGGGACCATCAAGATTACCTTGATATAAGGGGATTTTGTTATATCAGAGCTCTTCATAACGATGTTCCACTGTATTATGATTGTGAGTGGGTATTATTACATGTGAAGAGTTAATATGCAAAACAACAACGATAAAGCATTTTTTTCCTCATTTTTGCGACACAGCTTCCATCAAAATGGTATAAAATATAGTCTTTTGAATGATACCGCACTGACTGTATATCAAGCCAGAGTTTGGAAGATATGATTAAAACCATCACATAGCCTGTCTTCTTTTCATATTTGTTGTTTTTCAGCAGGTTTATTCACAATTATCTCAAATAATTAGGTAAAATGTCTTCATTGTTTTTTTTTTTAATGAAAGAGATAGTTGAGTTTTGGTAAAGACAGTACAGTTTTGGTCAAACTGAATTTTAGTAACCCAAACCTGCATCATTACGTTACAAACTAATAGTTATTACTCCACCATGCTCGAAAGGAATACAAAATTACAAATGACTAAGTAAAAAGCGTGTTATCATTCAAAAAGAGCCGTTAAAACTCAAAAGGGTGCTCTCTTAAAACTCATTGGTTTCAACCATTTTAAATAAAATATTGTGCGTGTAATGTTTTGTTGAAATAGTGATTAGATAGAGAGGTTATCAATAACTATTTCAAAACCTTTTTGTTAATTTTTTTGAAAAGAGGAAGCATTTTAAAATTTGTTTTAACAGCTAGTTTAAAATTTGTTTTAACAGCTAGTTCAAAATTATTGAATAATTGTGGGGCCCCACAAATATTACAAATGGTTATGTTTATGGATATTTCAGCCATTTCTGAACCGTTTTTGATCAAATAATTGTAGGCCTATGCTCTTTCAAATTTGACACTCGGTTTTTCTTTATCTCACAAAACATTATTTTGTGTAGCGCCCTCTATACCAAAACTCAACTATCCCTTTAACCCTTCATGTGTAAAACTTACATTCCTAGACAAATACTATAAAAAAATAAAACAATACAGGGAAGCTTTGAAATAGAATAATAGTTATTCCAACATAATATTTAATATTGTAATTCTCCTTTCCGCAGATTCATAGCAACCTGATTTTACAAATATGAAAATATTACATTGTATGTATAAAATATACACAGATACACACAATCATATTCCATACACGATGTCAGAATTTAAAAGACAGACATCGCTAAATGGGTGAATATAAAAACATCAATACATAAATACCGGATAATAACACTAACACACATAGTACCTTCACATGAGGCTGATTTAGGCATAAAAGGAAAGGCCAAGAATAAGACTGGAAAGTTCCAAAAGGCAGTGGAAAAGGTATATTTCTATCTACAGTAGCGCTAAAAATAGGCAGGTTTCTACTTTCTTCTATAATTCAACAGAAGGGGGCAGGGGCATAAACCCCTCCCCCACATTTCTGGGGGTGTTTCACAAAGATTCTAAGTTGAACCTAACTCTAAGTTGGACCTAAAAATAAGGGAAAGCCATGTTTAGCCTTGAAATAAAACCTATTCAAAAGAAGAACAAAATAAAAGTATTCGAAACTTCCAACATAAATTTATATCAATAACTTCAATACTTCTTGATAATAACATTATAACTGATTTCAATCAAAATGTATGATTTTTAAAAGAATTGTTCCAAAAATGTGACAAAGAAAACTAACAGCTTTCCATAATAGTAAGGTCCAACTTGGAGTTGAGTTCAACTTATGATCTTTGTGAAACACCCCCTGGTGCCAAAGTGTATCTAAATTATCCATGCATGAAATTTCATCAAAGTCCACAATCTAAAAAGCAGTAAAATCACAAGGCTACGTTTCGAAGGGCCCATAAGTCCAAGCTTAAATTTGCTAGAACAAGTCCATAAAAAGGGCTGGGGTTTGTACCTGGGCCTGGGCCACATAACATAGAGATTCACAATTAATCATACCATCAATTGATTGATTGTTTGGCTGATTAATTGATTGAACAATCAATTGATTGATGAATTGTTTAGTCAAACAATAAATTTTGAATTCTTATCTTACGGGACCCAGATGCGTATCGAACATATATTTATTCAAACATAAATGAAACTTGACCATATATATATTAAATAAATGAAAATGAGTAAAGAAAAATATGCTTAGCCAGGAATCGAACCCGAGACCTCCAGATCGCTAGACCGGTGCTCAACAATCGAGCCACAAAGACCCTTGAATGGGGGACCTTCCCATGAAACCCTTTTCACTGCTTGTATAGTTAGAAGCTATATAAACCTGGCACTAACCAATAAATCGACTTCTGTAAGGAAAGTGCGAGTGATCATGCAAAGTGATGGGAATGCCCCCATTCAAGGGTCTTTATGGCTCAAAGGTTGAGCACCGGTCTAGCAATCTGGAAAATCCTAATTTTCTTTGCTAATTTTCATTCATTTAAACATATATTTATAGATACTCATCTTCAGCAGGTTCAATGCAAGGTGATGATTTGAAAGGCGATTCATTAGAAAGACGCATACTGTAATAGATTCTTTGGTCCATAAATGTCATCAGATGACAGAACAGAAAATATTGTCATTTAAATTATACATCATGGGCTTACGCCTTACCCACTGCTTATCAAGGTATATCTTTTTAAAGGTTTTGATTAAACATAGTACACACTTTCGAATGATTTGTCAGTACGTTTAATCAGAATTCTATTGAATTGATAACAATGACTTATATCAGTTTATGGCCCCAGAAAGATTTGCAATCGATTTGCAATCGAGTTACAATTGATTGCAAGTAAAAAAATTTATACCTATTTGAACCCATCAGATTTTCGCATTTATACACATGTTCTAAACTGCAATTGTTTGCAATTTTACAATCGATTGCATCTCTTTCTGCAATGGGGCCTATGTATATAAACCCTTAATATTTGTATGCCTATAAAATGGTTGATATCGTGTTCTAATTGAATGCAATATTTTTTGATGTAGAAGCTGCACAATCAATCTGAAAGCAAACTAGCAAAGAATGTATAACATGGGCGTCGATCCGTCATTGATACCCATTCATCAGGGGGGATGATCTATTCATTCATCCCCCCCTGATGAATAGGTATTATGTTAAGTATCGACGCCCATGATGTATAAAATATACTTTCATAGATTACACAATCAACAAAATGTACATACGAAACTAGTATGTCTGTAGCTGCTAGGGTTGAAAGTTGTATGTGTAAAAACAGAAATATAAAAGAGATCCCTCCACATAAAAATCCTCTTATAAAAACAAAGTGAACCTAAATCGACGTACGAATAATAAAATCAGAAAAAAAAATCATCTAAGTGAGAAAAGGGAACACATATGTATGGCATGACATGTCAAAAGAGCTTGTCATCATATACACCATTTTTCCAAGAAAATAGTACAGAAATAAAGCAAGGCAGTTAAATTATGCATTTCATATAAATACAAGTCGACCACAACCATATGACTACAGTTTATTCCCAGTGTGTGCAAATATCGTAGCTTTCAGAAACATTTTGCCAACTGCAAACAAAATATAATAGACCAAGGGGCAAAAAACATTACAACCCTGTTCCGGTATCTCTATTAAAATTATAGGTAGTTGTACCGATTGTTGATTGGTGCTTGGTAAAGGTCATGTATTTCCCAAATCTCTCTCAGCATTTTGTGTAAGAACCAGCAAAGAGACGGCCATTGATGTTTCCTATTCAGATGCGTAGTGCCTGCACAGGATTGTTGAATGCCGCCCTCTCTATATATAAATGCCATATAGATGGTAGAGGCCAATATTTCATAATAGTATGAGTGATAGAGTAAAACATAATTATAAGTAAGACAAAAATTACAGGCACCCCATGATACTGACATATTCCACTTGCAAAAACATATGATTACAGTATGTCATTGGAAGAAATTTACAAATTAATGCTCTTACGAGTTTTTTACCACCCACCTCATCACAAAGATTCACAGTTGAACTGAACTTTAGGTTGGACCCACTATTATGGAAAGCCGTTAGTTTCTCTGTAAAATTGTTGAAACTATTATTTTAAAAAGGCATACAAATTGATAAAATCAGTTCATTTTGTTATTGTCAAGGAGCCTTGAAATAATTGATATAAATTTGTGTTGGAAGTTATGGGTTTTTTTAAAAAACTTCTGAACATGTATTATTTCAAGGCTACAAATGGCTTTCCATAATTGTTAAGTCTAACTTAAAGTTCAACTTTGAATCTTTGTGAAACACCCCCCTGGGCAACGAGCACCAAGTACTTGCCAAATAAATATTAGGCTGTTTTCGCAAATGCTACGGAAGTGCTGAGTACGGGGGAAGCAGTTAGCTGTGACCGTACCAGTACTCTGGCTATGTCGCAAACTATTTGCAGTTTCGCAGTGAAGAATACGGGGAACGTCTCCTTGCTCGAGTGAACAAGCGCGCTGATTGGCTGACCCATTGAAGTAGTATTATACTTCAATGGGCTGACCACGCCGCTCCGTACTAGCTCTACACCCAACGCTAATTCAGCCGACAACCGTAGTAGATTTCCACGGTACGGGGGTATTTTCGGACTGAGTATGACCACCCGCTGAGATTAGCGTACTAGATGTCCTCCGTAGCATTTGCGAAAAGCCTCTACTGTATTTGTCTACATAGGAAGTCATTTCCGAAGAAAATATTAGTTTCCCATATCAACTGAAGAGTCACATTCTCCCTGAACAATCGCACCCGTTGAAATAAATTTTGATTGAATCTCAATTGATACTTCACAGGTTGCTCAAGTTACGTATAAATTAATGCATAGTATCTTAGCACGGATAGAAGACGCATACATGGGAAGGTTATTGGATTATTGGATAAAAAGTTATTGCATTCATTTTCAGCATCCAAAGTTCATTCGTAACGTGATGATACAAAAAACAAGAAACAATTGTCAAAACAAAACGTCAGTACATTATCACATTAATGCAATACTTCACTAACAGTCCACTTTATAATAATATATATCAATGCGTATCTCAAATATAATTATTGGTAGTATCTTTTCACATGATTAGTAGGCTAAGCCAAGTCAAAGCATTACTCCCCTGTATATTTTCCTAGCTCAAGACCAAAAGATCAGAGTTTGATTACAAAATTTGCTATCTACATACAATTTTTCTGTGGAACATATGATATAAATTTGCCCCATTCTTGTGTTTTTTATATGGATGCCCACAAGACGAAAGAATGCACAAAATAGTGCTTCATACGCTCCAACATGACTAACAATGGCTAAAAAGGGCTAGACCATTGTTATTACCCAATATAAGGCCCCTAATTCCTACTACGGCTTACAAAATAATTTCCCTGGTGTATTTCAACTTCTGCTCTGGTGCAGCGGTCTTGTTGAAGTGTTCTACATCGGTAATAATACTACCGCCATCGACACCGTTGCTGCCATTGTGGGCACCACTAACCCTAGCTATATTACCACCAGTAGTACCAGGACCACTGGCGGAACCACCCCTAAGATCTGTTGGAGGTGGAGGTCCGTAATTCCTGTGAACATTTTGCCCATTGCCCGAAGAAGCAACATAAGTTCTGGGCTGGGAGGGAGCTGCATGTCTCTGGTGGTGACTTGCTTGAAGGGTGGGCTGTTGTTGTTGTGGGACCATGTTTCCTCTCCCAGCTGTAATCGCTGCGGTTTGTCTCCCGGTTCCAACCTCACTACCAGCAGGATGAGTCGACTGGTGATGAGGGTGGGAATAGTTGCTGGGGTGCATGTATGACTGTGCCCCTTGGTGGTGGAGAGGGGCATTGTGATTGTTCATAGGGGCACCTTGATTGTGCGAAGATCTAACACCACTTAAGGAAGGGGTAACTCCTAGCCGACTGGCTGCCGACTTTGTCTGCATAGACACGTTCCCTGCGCTAGTAATTCTGGTGGCGCCTTCGCTAATCGTACCATCACTTCTACTAACCTGTGGCGAATAGCCACCTGAAACTCTTCCAGCATGAGAACTGTGATCATCATATTTATAGTTTGGGGGATTTGAAGGTACACCTCTATGAGAGTCTGTTTGGTCACTGGGTCGGTGAGTGACTGCATTATTGTTTGCATTGTTGGAATTTCTCACAATGGGTTGTCCACTGCTGAATGTCCCTTGGGCGGTGATAATGCGATGGTTGTAAACCTGCGAGTACTGCGGTGGCGCCACCTCTCTGACATCACTAGTTCTGTTTCTATTACTGACATCCTTTAACAGGTCAGCCTGGTAGCTGGATGCAGAGCGAGGATTGTACATGTGGGTGTGGGTCTGGCCTGTGTGGGGGCTAATTACGTTGTATTTGATTGGGGACGGATTAGAGACGGAAGGCGCGTCGCCGGAGGAAACTCCAGAAGAGGTGCTGGGTGTCTTTCCCGAGTCCGTTGGAGATGGATTCTCACTGGAAATGGGCTCAGTGAGAGGAGTTAATGCACCGTCACTATGCCCATCTCTTGATGATGTCACGGTGTATGTGGACATGGGTTGAGATGCAGTAGAGGTTGGTGACACAGGAGGACTGAACTGTGGAGTGTAGGGCCTTTCTGTGCTGACTGATATCGTAGGCTGGGCACCTGAAGAGTTTGCTCCCGGAGGGCCATATGAATTACCACCCATTGGCCCATAAGAAAGTCCATTTGAAGGTTCATAGGAATGAGTACTAGACTGTCTATTAGAGTTTGTACTTGATGGTCCATAGGAGCGTCCAGGTGCAGGAAGCGGTGGGGGAGGCCTTGCATTGACTGTCAAAGCCTGGAAGGCTATCATGTTCGCTCTCGTTGGGACTTGCGACCGGCGGTCCGAAGAAACACTCGATCCTTGAAGGGTGTGATGTCCAGAATCGTGAGTGGATGTCGAAACAACGGATTTTGGCTTGTACGAGACCGTTTCCAGCGACAATTGCGATGCCGTTTCTGATTCAGAACCTGTCGATTCTGTGTCATCAGTCTCTTCTGAAGGTATGGCAAACTCGGGCTGCTGTGTTTGCTCGATGGGAGATCGTTCATGGCTTGCCACGAGAGGAGGTCTGTATGTGCCTGCCACCAAACTGAGTTGTGTTCCGCTGTTGCTGCTTCCCGCACTGTGACCTCCATCCTCATCACTGACTGCCTGCCGGAAACTATGGCTCCTGTTTTTCTTTGGGATGGCACCAGTTTGTGCCAATTCTTTCTCTTTTGCCTGTTGCGCCTTCTTGTATCTGTTAGGTGACTGTGAAGAGTCTTTCTTGTATCTGCGTGGAGACTGCTGACTAGGAGGTCTAGAGGAATGTTGACTGGGTTGCCTGGGGGCATGCTGAAGTTCCTCTACAAACGAGTGAGAGTGCAACCTTTCATCGATATCAACATCATCCTCCTCTTCTGAATCTGTCTCAACTTCACTGTCACTCTCCTCCTCCTCCTCTTCCTCATCAAGATCGCAGTCACTGACATTGCTCTCCGACTTTGACCGCTTCCTGGTCATTGGTTGTTTATCACTACTGCGCAGCTTGTACATGCCAGCCCTAGGACGCCCTCTCCTGTTGGTTGTCAATGACGATGCCCCCACGAGGGCTGTATCATCCAGATAAGTCCTGCTCAGCTGCTCATGCAGCGGCTGAATCCTCGACTCGAACCAATCCTTGAGCTCGCGTCGCAGGACTCTGCCCCTGGCATCCTGCTCGGCGGCATGCCTCTCCCGCTCCTGCGCCGTCCGTTGGTCAAGCCGGTGGATGCAGTCCGTCCGTTCGGCAGCGATACGCTCCTTGCACAGCTGGTCCATGCACTGCGACTGGTGGGACATCCGCTTCTCCATGTTGTTCATCCGGCTCTCAAAGCGTGCCTTGGACAGGTCGATCTCATGAAGAAGGCGCTCCTTGCTCGCTTCCACCTGATTCTCCAGCTTCTTGATGTACGGGGTGCAGTTGCACTGCACGGGCATTGGTACCTACATGTGGAGAAAGAATAGATTCATGTAGACACAGGTTTCAGTATACTATATAAACAACAAAAACATTTGATCATAGTTTTGATACATACATACATTTGAACTAGTCACAAATATACCTGACCTGGGTGGGCATTTTGGTTTGTGGCCATCTATTAAATCGTCCTTAACGTGTTGACAGAATAAGAATTGGTACCTCACGATGTACAAGTCTCTTAAATATATGGTGCATATACAATGCAATGGCATTCATACCAAAGACAATGTGAAGAAATTAATGAAAAAACAGTGCATTCGTTTGTTATTTCTTTGAGTTAGCTCTTGCCAATTTATCATCTTTTACATGTACCTGTTCAGGGGGGTGTTTCACAGAGATCCTAAGTTGATCTTAGCACTAAGATGGGCTTAACTATTATGGAAAGCCATTAGTGTCTTGAAACATTTTTGTAAAAGTTATGTTGAAATACATAAGATGTTGATTCAAATCATATATTTTCTAATTATCAAAGAGATTTCATGAATTGTATGTGAAGATTATGAATCTCTTTGATAATTAGAAAATATATATGATTTGAATCAACATTTTATGCATTTCAACATAACCTTCATAAAACTGTTTCAAGACACTAATGGCTTTCCATAATATTTAAGACCATCTTAGTGCTAAGATCAACTTAGGATCTTTGTGAAACACCTCCCAGGACTGGTACAGAAAAATACCTGGGCAGGGGAGAATGTGTGCAACTGCAACAATCTAATTCTAAATAGGCTTTGTAATAATGGGGAAAAACCCACTAATATGGATTAAACAACTTACATGTATGATCTTGCCATTCTTGTCCTTGAAGGGTTGATTGATGTACATCGGGTTCCCCATCTCTCTTCCTGTCTGTATCTCCTCTTGATGTCTCTTCTCAGTTTTCACCTTCTTCTTCACTTCGTCCTTCACAAACAGGCCGTGTGACCGCCCATCAACCTCATCTTGGTGCTGAGGAAAAAAGAATAAGAAGATTTCTAATAAGATCTCAATATGAATAGTATCACAATATTGAAAAGAAGAATCTAACAATTGGATCCCTATTTCTCTTTTTTTACTTTGATCTCCTCTTTAAGTTTCTTCTTCGCTTCGTCCTTCACAAACAGGCCGTGTGACCGCCCATCAACGTCATCTTGGTGCTGAGGAAAAAGAATAAGAAGATTTCTATTAATAAGATCTCAGTATGCATAGTAATAAAATAGTATTACAATCATGAAAAGAAGAGTTGAAAATCGGATCCGGATTTTCTCTTTCAGCCTGAATCAATTACTCTTGAAGTTTCTTCTCTGATTTCACTTTCTTTGTCACTTTGTCCTTCACAAACAGGCCATTTGACCGCCCATCAACGTCATCTTGGTGCTGAGGAAAAAAGAATAAGAAGATTTCTAATAAGATCTCAGTATGCATAGTAATAAAATAGTATTACAATCATGAAAAGAAGAGTTGAAAACCGGATCCGGATTTTCTCTTTCAGCCTGAATCAATTACTCTTGAAGTTTCTTCTCCGATTTCACTTTCTTCTTCACTTCATCCTTCACAAACAGGCCACGTGACCGCCCATCAACGTCATCTTGATGCTGTCGAACAAGAAAATGAAAGTTTATGAATAAGATCTCCATATGCATAGGAAGAAAATAGTATCACAATATTGAAAAGAAGAAACTAACAATTGGATCCCTATTTCTCTAATTTAACTTTCTTCTTCACTTCATCCTTCACAAACAGGCCGTGTGACCGCCCATCAACGTCATCTTGGTGCTGAGGAAAAAGAATTTAAAGAAGATTTCTAATAAGACCTCAGTATGCATAGTAATAAAATAGTATTACAATCACAATCGTGAAAAGAAGAGTTGAAAATCGGATCCGGATTTTCTCTTTCAGCCTGAATCAACTCTACTTTCTTTGTCACTTTGTCCTTCACAAACAGGCCATGTGACCGCCCATCAACCTCATCTTGGTGCTGAGGAAAAAAGAATAAGAAGATTTCTGATAAGATCTCAGTATGCATAGTAATAAATTAGTATTACAATCATGAAAAGAAGAGTTGAAAATCGGATCCGGATTTTCTCTTTCAGCCTGAATCAACTCTACTTTCTTTGTCACTTTGTCCTTCACAAACAGGCCATGTGACCGCCCATCAACGTCATCTTGGTGCTGAGGAAAAAGAATAAGAAGATTTCTAATAAGATCTCAGTATGAATAGTAATAAAATAGTATTACAATGCATGAAAAGAAGAGTTGAAAATCGGATCCGGATTTTCTCTTTCAGCCTGAATCAACTCTACTTTCTTTGTCACTTTGTCCTTCACAAACAGGCCGTGTGACCGTCCATCAACGTCATCTTGGTGCTGAGGAAAAAAGAATAAGAAGATTTCTAATAAGATCTCAGTATGCATAGTAATAAAATAGTATTACAATCATGAAAAGAAGAGTTGAAAATCGGATCCGGATTTTCTCTTTCAGCCTGAATCAACTCTACTTTCTTTGTCACTTTGTCCTTCACAAACAGGCCATGTGACCGCCCATCAACGTCATCTTGGTGCTGAGGAAAAAGAATAAGAAGATTTCTAATAAGATCTCAGTATGAATAGTAATAAAATAGTATTACAATGCATGAAAAGAAGAGTTGAAAATCGGATCCGGATTTTCTCTTTCAGCCTGAATCAACTCTACTTTCTTTGTCACTTTGTCCTTCACAAACAGGCCGTGTGACCGTCCATCAACGTCATCTTGGTGCTGAGGAAAAAAGAATAAGAAGATTTCTAATAAGATCTCAGTATGCATAGTAATAAAATAGTATTACAATCATGAAAAGAAGAGTTGAAAACCGGATCCGGATTTTCTCTTTCCGCCTGAATCAACTCTTGAAGTTTCCTCTCTGATTTCACTTTCTTTGTCACTTCGTCCTTCACAAACAGTCCATTTGACCGCCCATCAATGTCATCTTGATGCTGTCGAACAAGAAAATGAAAGTTTATGAATAAGATCTCCATTATGCATAGGAAGAAAATAGTATCACAAAATTGAAAAGAAGAAGATGTTGTCTATCCAGGAGTATATAAAAGGGTACCTGGTCAGGTTCAAATTAACCCGAGTGCTAATATAAAGCTGCTCTTGGCTAGTATACTACCTGGGGAGTTGAGATGGTGCGCAAGTTGATTATATACTGGCTCGAACTGTACCAATAATGATCAGGAAAATGATAAGCATGCAGATATTCAAATTCTGATTTCAATTATCATTTTGAGGGTTCAGTTCCCATCAAAACGGGCCGTTCCGTAGCACATAAAACCTTACATTAACAACTTGCCCCTCTCACAAAATAAATCTTCAATTAAAGGGACAGGTCCACTTTTACAAAACGTCTGAACAGCTTTCAGTTGACGGATGGGGATCAATGTAACACGCAAAAAAAAAATCAGAGCGAACAGCCCTCTAATTTGGATTCTACGAATGAAAAACGAATGCGTCCCTCCATTTAAACTATATATCGGTCAATAAAGAAGTTCAACTGATTTAGCATAATATTACTACAATATAGTACTAATTCTCGTAAAGGTATTGTGAAGCCGACATTTGTTAACGTATGTCACGGAAAAGATCTCAAAAATAAAGAATATATAAGAACATGTAGTCAGTTTAAGCGATGTTTGGGTATTTTGCTTGGTAAACGCTCACACATTAGTACTTATGCGCGGGTCACGTAGCTAGCGCGGGTCACGTAGGGGTCATGCATACCGATCTGGCACTCCATGAAATCTGTGTACGAACTTACTCACCGGCCGAAAATACGTATGTACCCATTAAACCGACGTCCCTCAGTTTAATCAGTTTTAGGTCTATAACTCCACGAAAAAGAGGATTCAAGCCCTAATTTTTTCAGGCATGCTATTTAATGACATTTCCTTTCATATAAGACAATAACCTCGCAACTTTTGAATTTTGGCTTGCAAAAGAGGATCTCTCCCTTTAAAGGGATCTAGTAACTTTGTTGACATGTGCAAAAAGTGATGAATGGTTAATTGATACAATGTATATTGTTGTTATCTGATATGTCCACTGGGTAGTGTGTGAAAATTTCAAGTTAAATGGACGTTATATGGCCAAGTAATGAGCAAAACTGCAAAGTGATATTCACTAACTCATTGCACTGACTTTGTACATGGTTTTGACAATCCAGTGGATAATTAAACATCTGAGCAATTAAATCGTAAATATCTCTTTAACCAACAGGAAATTCGAAAAACCAAAACTTGTCCCATACTTTTATTGTTAAATCAAATACAATAAGGTATGAGGGAACAGCTAGAATTCCAATTGGATTTTGAGGATGTGGACAATGTTACTAAGTCCCTTTAATAACAACAATAAATACCTTATCTCTCCTCTTCTTTGATCGGTCCTTGCTGCTCCCTGAGGAATGCCTGTCTGCCCCTTCCAGCTCTCTCCTCCCTCTCACCCTCAGCCCCCCTTGGCCACCATCAACATCATCATCTCCCCTCTGGACGTGGAACAAACACAACAAAATATCCTGATAAGTAAAAGTTCTTAGATTAATTGTCAAGTTTTTCGTTCAGATAAAGAAAGGGAAAATGCCTTTCTTTAGTTTTATTTAGACAGATACTATGAAGAAGAGCCTATGATGAGTGCCTGTCTACTCCTTCCATCTCTCTCCTCCCGCCCCCCTTGGCCACCCATCACCTCTCTACAAGATAAGCAAAAATGAAAGCAGAGAGTATGAATTATTGTTTAAATTGTCATTGCATGATGCTATGTATCCTTCTTTTACGAATAGCTTGTCAATATAGAACCATAGTTACATATATCTAACTTTTTTTGTTTGCTAAGAAATAAATGAATTACATCCGAGACATTATTGCACACTAAAATTAGTTTCTGATTAAGTGTTTTTCTTCGCCAAAAATGCGATAGCGGATAATAAACTGATAGCACATCATACCTTCTTGCCCTCGTGTCTGTGCTTGTCGTCATGCTTGTGATGGGAGCTGTGTCCCTGGTGGTGGTGGTGGTGGTGGTGGTGGTTGGGGTGGTCGCTGCTACGGAAAGAGTCATCAAAGTCCAACTTCTTTCCTTCCTTCTTCTTCCTGAAGAAGGGCAGCTTCCCCTTCTTCATCTGAAAGAGAATGATTTGAGAATGCGGTGTAAACAGTTTTTATATCTAAGTAGCAATACGCTCCTTGCCCGCGCCTGGTTTGACATCCACTTCTCCATGTTGTTCATCCATGACCAAGACCGATTGGTGCCCAAGACCGACAAGAAGTGGACCTCTATGAATTTGGGGCGTGTGTACACACCCAATGCAACCCCCCCCCCCCCCCCAACTGGACATGGGCCTGCAGCTATAATATCTAAACATTTCCTTTAACCCTAACCAGGCCGGGGCTTGGGGGGGGGGGGGGTGGAATCCATCCCCCCTCGACTTTTTTGCGTGATAATTCCGCAACACGCGCAGGTATTGCCGCGCGACTTCATGAGTTTTTTCATTGAAGTCTTGCGCAACTTTTGAGACCAAATTTGCGATGACCGGGTATACCATTCTAAAGTCACGTGACCTTTTGTAAGTGAGTGTCGGCCCGAAAATCGCTAAATTTTGTAATTTGTGTACAAATCCTATGGAAATTGATTTTTTCCTAGAATAGACAAAACCTTCATTATTTTTCATTCTAATCACTGCAATCATTTTATTTTGGGCTAAAAATTGTTGGATAATGGTCAATAATGTATTCCATTGAAAAAAACAATAAAAACAAAAGTAAACAAAACAAAGAAATACATAAGAAATTCCAAAAACAAAGAAATACCTAAGGACAATTTTGGCTGTCGCAATTTTTAATGTTCAAAACCTGTTAATTAAATCATAAAGAAAATTCATGCACAAAATTAGCATATTCTGAGCAATATTTAGTGATCTACAGACAAAAAGGGGGTTTCTGCATAAATTTGCATAATTAATTAAAAACTGATTATTTTCAAAAAAATAACAATGCAATCTTGTAGATTATGTTGCAAGCTATCTGCGTGCCAAATATTGTAGCGGCCGCGCGTTCGACGGCCGAGATCTCAGGGGGGGGGGGGTGGAATCCACCCCGCCACCCCCCCGGCCAGAGCATAGCCAAAATAACCCGGCCTGGTTAGGGTTAATCTTATCTTAGTCTCTTATTAACCCATTCCCTACAAGATTCTGAAATCATTATAGACTTTGTACATAACCCACCCCGTTCCCGTAAGCAACGGGTTAAGAGAAATATAACATTCTAACACAATTTTAAATTTGGTGTGAGGAAATATCTCATATAAAAACATATCTCTAAATTATTTTACAGTTATATATGTAATAAGAGGATTATAGCATTCCAACGAAAGGTCACACTTTATGCCTGGATGCATTTCATGAATAAAGAGGAAGGATTAAAATTCTTACCAAAATAACAATAACACAAATATTGAATAAAAGTTGAACATGCACTTGATTACAAACATATTTTCATGAGGAAGTATTCACAATGACATACCAGACAGTCTCTATTTGCAGAAAAGCTCAAATAAAACAAAACATATTTGTTTAAGGAAAAAATCTATCAAATAGTTCTTGATAAAACTTTACCCTGTGTGCTCCGACAATGAGTAGCACAACATCAGTATGGTCATTCTGTCTGGCGAGGTCCAAGGCTGTTTCATTGTTCTGTAGGAAAGGAATACAAAAGTACACATTTAGTCAACTTAACTTTGTCAAGAACATTGATAGACACACTGTCGAAATAACATTTGTTTTAAATTTCAAGTCCCATGGTTTAATTATATAACTCAATTTTTGTTTCATAAATTGCTTTTGCATCCCTGATTTAAAAGATTTAACTTGTTTTGCTACCAACCATACCGGCGCTGTAGTTTGTATTATAACTACAAGCCCAAGAAAGTGCACCATCAGCCATTCTCAGGACTCTCCAATCCTCCCTTCTTACATGGAGCAATCACATAGAGATAATATAATAATATACACTATTTATATAGCGCCTATCACGATTGATAATCATCTCTAAGCGCTTTACAATTATATTATTACCCTGGTCATAGGATACAATGCAAACCAGCACACAATGTGTGCACCATCTCCACTCCCTGGGGAGTATTCCTTCCAAGCGCTCAAGAAGATCGTTCACATAAAGGGCTTTTACCTCCTACCAGTCCCCATTTATACACCTGGGTAGAGAGCAGCAATAGTGGATAAATTGTCTTGCTGAAGGACAAACGCGGTGGGCAGGGTTCGAACTCGGGATCTCATGATCGGAAAGCGCGCGCTCTACCAATCTTGCCACACCACATCCATTGAGATACAATAGGGTATCCCAATTCCTTTCAGCATTGGGTAAAGGTGATCCACTAACTTTGTCATATTCAAGTCAACCCCCAACAACTCGGAGCTTTCACATTTCTCTCGTACCTCGCTGTATGGCTTCATATTAACAGGAGAATGAAATGTGTTTTGCTTGTTGTAATGTCTACCTTATTATGGAGATTTTTATGACTGAATAGAAATGCATTCTAGAACACTTTTTTTATTGTAGTAAAAATCAATAGGTAGTAGGTGATCAAATCTACATACATTTTTCTTTTTTAACTAGGTAACCAGTGTTCTTTTTCTATGAAACTATCACACATCATTAAGAAGATATACTTTTATAGTGCACTAGCTTCTCTAAAAACTTACTCAAGGCGCTACAAAACACTACAAAAACAAAGAACATTCAACAGTGTTGTTTCTCTACAGAATCTAACAAGTCTTAGATATCACTTTTGGAAAACCCTTACAAAGTGTATTATGGATCCCTTTGAATAAAGTGCATATATTGACCTTGTTGCGTATCTTGGCATCGCACTGAGCTTCGACGAGCAGCTTGGTGATCTTCTGTTTGCCTAGGCTAGCGGCAAGATGCAGGGGAGTGCTGCCATCCTACAAGAACATTCACACAAAATTGTATTTTTTTTTATTAAACTACTGGAAATAAAATGAACTTTTCAACCATTTAATAGATGAATACATATTCAGTGACAATAGATAATCAAATCTTATTTAAGGCACATTTATAAGTAACCTTTTGTTTGCCCAGGAT
>JBAMJV010013898.1:27500-39528 GCA_037951105.1 Echinarachnius parma
AGGTGTCATATAAAACAAATAATGAATTTTGTTTCCATTCGTGCAATGGTTTGAATATTTTCATTCGGTGAAAGATGGAATGTTCCATTCAGCTCGGCTTCGCCTCGTTGAATGGAACATTCCATCTTTCACCTCATGCAAATATTAGTACCATTGCACACATAAACATTCATTATTTGTATAATAATAGATGAGCTCAATACATTTTATGTCGACCACATTTACCACATTATGTAGCTATCAGAAATTCTAATTCTAATATTTGGTCTGATCTCTTTGTGAAAACTGCCAGTGGTCTATTTAAGATAAGACTACTTGACTTATGACCCTTATTTATCTGGCTCAAGTTCCCCTTTCTAAATTCAACCCCACAATGAATTAATTGTGGCTTGCCTAAACAAAGAACAGCTCACATGATTACTGACACATTAGATCTACAAAATTCGAAACAGTAGGACAAAATCAATAGAGCGTGATGCGGCGGAATCAAAAGAATTCACTGTTTATAGGAAAGGCATGCATGCAACAGTATTGAACAGTTCAGCTTGCAAATTACTATAGTGGGCACAGCATCTAAGAATAATAATTTGATAATAAACAATAATAATACTTGTTACAATAATATCTGCAAACAAATAAATACAATTTTATTTATTTGTTAGCATAATATTATCATTGCAATAAGTGCAAGGTAAATTTATAATTGTACAGGCTATTTCGCCTTGTAAGGCTCTTCAGTAACTAATCTGGGGCACAAATAAATACAGTAAAACCATGTCTATAGTGGCCACCCAAGGGAGACAAGAAATGTGGCCACTGTAGACAGGTGACCTCTATAGACAGGTTCAATTGCACCGTTTTTCTCTGCAAGGGATCACTTTGAGTGGCCACTATAGGCAGGTTGGCTGCTATAGACAGGTGGCCGCTAAGACAGGTTTGACTGTATTAACCTGTTCAGGACTGATTGATTTTGCTATTACATGTATTCTCCATAGACTCCAGCCCAAGTATTTTCGGGACCAGTCCTGGAATTAACCTGAGGCTGTTTGCTACTTAAAGGGAAAGTTGAGTTTTGGTAGAGAGGGCGCTAGACTACTTAATTGGTTTGTGAGGTAATGAAAAACTGAGTGTAAAATTTGAAAGAGCATAATATTTAAACAATAAAATCATCTTTGTTTGATCAAAATCGGTTCAGAAACGGCTGAAATATCCATAAATATAACAATTTGTAATAAACCCGGGGCCCCGGGTTTATTAGAGAATTTTGAACCAGCCGTTAAAAATTCAAAAAAATGCTTCCTCTTTTCAAAAAAGTTACAAAATAGGGATTTAAATAGTTGTTGGTTATTTCTCTATCTAATCACTATTTCAACAAAGCATCACATGCACAATATTTTTTTCAAAATGGTTGAAACCAGTGTTTAGAGAGCGCCCTCTTACGTTTTAACGGCTCTTTTTGAATGATAACATGATCTTTACTACGTCATTTGTAATTTTGTGTTCCTTTCTAGTTATAACTATTAGTTTGTAATGTAATGATGCAGGTTTTGGTTACTAAAATTCAGTTTCACCAAAACTGTACTCTCCTTACCAGAACTCAACTATCCCTTTAACAAAAATGTGATACAATGACAATATTTGTGACTGCCTGCACCTTAACATAACATTTACAGGGGCAGGAAAGGGGTGCAGTATTGAACTGTTTAGTTGCAAAGTAGTGGGGGCCTAGGGGCAAAGCCGCATCTAAATAGAGGCCATTATTACGGTATTTTGTTATTGTACAGTTATTATGCAGTTGTTTTGTTATCTCGACTTTTTAAGTCGGCAAAGTCATTCATCATTGTCAATTATTGTAAGCGATGTAATGTCAACAGATCGCATTGTATTTTCAAAAGAATCTTTGAGAGATGCGGTAATCAAACAATCTCTCTGATTTCATCACTGGTGCTGTTCAATGTGGCTTTCTTTTCATTGCGAGTTCACGTTATTCAGGCATTTTGAATTTTCATAACGAGAATGCCTAAAGTTACAGATTTATTGAAGTCCACTGTGAAGTTGCAAAGTCTACTCAATACAAATGGGTCCCATTTGTTAACATTTAATGGAGAGATGTAATTTTCTTAAAGAACTTTACAATAAGATCTGACACAGAAAACCTTGAAAAAATAATACAGCTGCTACCATTACATATATTGAAACTGTGTTTATTACTGAAAATAAGTACTACATAATAATAGGCAATATTCATGCAAAAATACAGTGTTGTAATTGTCTTCTCTTAGTTTGCTTAAATTTTCCTAGGCCCAGGGCAAAAAGGATACTACAATTGCAAGGGTAATTTAGAAATTGTTTATCTGAAAATTGATAGTATGTCTCTGTTCACGCCGAAAAACGTTGTTGTGAATAATTTGATGACACTATTTATAGTGTAGATCCTTATCAAATAATAAACCCACAACACCTTTTATTTGTCAACAATGCGGGATGTTCCACACAGTGGTAGGTCATGTGTGGTGTGAAATAATTATAGACCGCGAGAGACTGAATAGGTTTGAGCGGGAAGTGTGGGAACTGCATGGTTAACACTGTACTGTGTTTAGAATGGAATGCAGTGAGAATGGATACAATTACAATATTCATATTTCAATTTCATTCAATTAACACGTTTAAAGTAAATAAATAGAAAAGAAGAAAAAAATCTGGTGAACACTGTAGGCTACTGTGTTAAGAATGGAATGCCGTGAGAATGGATACATTTTAAATGTTCATATTTCAATTTCAATCAACAATCTTAAAGTAAATAAATAGAAAAGAAGAAAAAAAACTGGTGAACACTGTACGTGTTAAGAATGGAATGCCGTGAGAATGGATACATTTTAAATTTTCATATTTCAGTTTCATTTAATTAACACTTTTAAAGTAAAAAATAAAAAAGAAAGAAAAAAAATGGTGAACAATGTACTGTGTTAAGAATGGAATGCCATGAGAATGGATACATTTTCACTTTTCATATTTCAGTTTCATTCAATAAACACTTTTAAAGTAAATAAATAAGAAAAAAAAAGAAAGACCTATACAAAATAGAAAAAATAAATTAATGAAAGAATACGATCAAGTAAAGGACTCTCATTCGAAATCTTCACCCCGATAAACAAACATGAAAAAGAAGTATATAATTACATGTATGCAAAAGGCTGACCCAAGGTTTATAAATATTTTCCATAATTGTACCTGGTCTTGCCGGTCCACAGCACATCCCTCCTCCAGCAGGGCCCTTACAGCTTCCACATGACCATCGGGGGCTACTGCCTTGTGCAGAGGGGTGCACCCATGCTACAAAATAAGCATAATAATACAGTCAATTTATATAGCACATTATTTGTTACAAATTCTATATATATAATTATAGATGCTAATATAAAAATGTTACCGCTAAAAAGTACCTTTGAAACACAGAATGTGCAACCATGTACCTGTGTAAGTTGTTAAATTGACAAAAGAATTATCCCAACATTTAAAATCTTAACTTTCTACATAGTGGTGTCAAACAAAGCAAATTAATATCGGACATTGCCAATTTAAGGGACAAAGTTGATTTTGCCTAAAATAAATAATAAAATGTCTTTGATTGATTTTGAATGAGGTTTAACCCTACTTTGAGAAGTTGTTTAGATACTTCTTTGTTAACTTGATTTATATTAGCACCTGTATAAATCGAAGCTGTCATTATTTTCATAAGAATTTGTCATAAAAAAATAAAGAAAATAAATACTCACTGTATCTTCAGTATCAAGATCACAACCCCTCGCTGCGATGAGCTTTATTGCCTTCACCTGGCCATAGTGGGCAGCATAGTGGAGAGCTGTTCTCCCATACTGCGAGGAAGAAAGAGACAACAGTTTAACCCGTTAACCATTTTAACTGATTGGGAGGGGGGCACACATTATAATTTATTTATTTCTTTTTTTACAAAATATTCTGTTTTTCTTTTTTGTTTCTTCTTTTGTATGCTTTTATTATTGAGGGCACATGCAGGTCCCCCTGCGACCCCCCCCCCCCCCCCCCCCCCCCCATAGCTACGCCACTGATGTACATTTGATATTTTACAGAGCACTAGAATGTTCTAAACATCTGTGACATCTGCATCACACATGCACTTTGCAGCTTCTGCAGGTTGTGGTAACCATGGCAACACGGCAGAATACTGGAGTGAATCACCTCCCTGTGATGTTTACTATCTAACCTCCTGAACTTTGCTCCTTCCCAGTAGCTCGTCAGGTCGTAAATTTCTGGATTTTAAGGTTTTACATAAGAAAACTGCATACTGTGTTATTAAAGGGATCTAGTAACTTTGTTGACATGTGCAAAAAGTGATGAAGGGTTGATGCAATGTATATTATTGTTATCTCATATGTCCACAGGGTATTGTGTGAGAATTTCAAGTCAAATGGACATTGCATGGCCAAGTAATGAGCGAAAATGCAAAGTGATATTCACTAACTCACTGCACTCACTTTGTACATGGTAAGAAAAACTCCGGGGGAGTTTTTCTTATCTGAATACTTCAATCGTACATATCTTTGTAACGAAAAGGAAATTTGAAAAACCGCAACCGGTCCCATGATTTTATTGCTAATACGAATATAACAAGGTATGATGGAACCGCTAGAATTACAATTTTATTTTGAGGATTTGGACAATGTTACTTAGTCCCTTTAAAGTATAAATTCACGTTCACACGTACCATGCATGTTAATTATATGTCTATGGGCAATAGCAGTAACTGTTCAAAGTTCAATCCTTGCAATGACAAATGAATTCTGATGGATTCAATTTGCATTCTACAGAAAAATATCACAGCCAAAATGTGGTTTATAACCTCAATGTTCACCTATTTGTATTTTGGGCAGATGATTGAAAAACATAGTTTCTAAATCAATTTGATTTAAATGCTTGGTTAAATACGGCATACATTAGGTCAAGATCACAAACATTCAGTCAAGGACGACACCATAACAGCTTCTCAAAACAAAAGTGGGTGGGAGTAGGGACATTGTGAGCTAGCGAAGCGACCGAGCGGGGGAGGGTGTTGGAGGGGGTGTCCCGCTGTAGAGAGCTTTCGCAATCAAAAGTAGATGAAATTTTGCTGGCCCAATAAAACAAACTAGGCGACACCAAATAAGGAAATCAGTTTTTATACTTGTACTTCTGTTCATTTTGGTTGCCCAGTCATGCAGGCAAGTCAAATTGGGCTGATCGAAGCTCCATTTTGGTGAACAAGTGTTAATTCTGAGCCATGACATATAGGCCAATAATCTGCAACATGTAAATTATTAAATCAGGGTTCATATAAAATATACAAATAGTCATCTTAGTTTACCCGTTAAAGGTCATAGCCTTCTATACAAAAACTTTAACGAAGTCTAGAACTATATCAAAACCGAATACAGACTTTTATTGTAAAATATAACTTATCACCATTTACGCAGTTAGCTAGCTAGACCTCTTGTTAACCCTTTTAGTGAGCACTGGTATGGTAGACTGGGCTGGCGCATTTGTAGCTACAGAGCTACACTTACACGATCTCTCGCATGTGTAAGAGTTATGTAAAACGTTCAGGACTAATTGAGGGCCCTGTTGCAGAAAGAGATACAATTGATTGTAAGTCAGATCATGTGTTCTAAAAGTGCAAATCTGATTGTTTGAAATGCACACATGCATTTTCTGACTTACAATTAATTGTAACCTACAATCGATTGTATCTCTTTTTTTAAAAGTTTTTTTTTGCAACAGGGTCCAGGACAAACAGATTTTGCTACAACATGCATTCTCCATAGACCCCAGCCCAAGTATTTTCGAGACCAGTCCTGAATTGCTGAGCCCGCTGAAGGGGTTAAAAACAACCACACTGGCAGTAAAACCAAACCACGCACCAACTCAATCCATCATGTACCTGACAACTCAATTATTCACATTTAACCAGTAATCATCAAAAACTTGAACTGTGTTATTATTGTAAGAAATCTGAAAGAGTCCATTCATCTTTTTTATATATTATTTTATAACCAAAAATGTGGGAACTGCCAAATGTATTTTAAAAGAGGGGTCATAGAAAAGGATAACAAACGGCATTCCAATAAAATTTCAATTGCCAAGTAGGGCCTGGCTGGTATACCAGGTGCCCTAAATTTAAGATTCCCATTATATTTTGATCGTACAAATTTCAAAGGAAGCTATTAATTATTTGCCTTGACTTCAAATTAATTTAGTGATCCTGCTCTTTGAAAATGCTTTAAAAGTTTGTGGAAAAGAAATGCAAATTCAGATATTGGGCACATGATCGATACATGAACATGAAACTCACATGAAGCATAAATATCCCCAAACCAGGATTTATTTTGTTTAAATATATATGCACTATGCTTACATGTATAGTGTTAAATTTGCTTCAGTGCCATTAATGCACTCGCACTTCATAACCTCATTGATGTCAACTGAGGTCACTTCAGGAAGGGGGTAGGGTCAAGTTAGAGTGCGAGTTTGCATGGAAGAATGTTTGCACCAGTATCAAAACAACCAACCATGTCTACATTTGCCAAATATTGCGCTGAACAGTTTTATCATGCCTCTCCTCATTGACAGATGGATAGAGCTCTTTGCACTTGTATACTTTGTACTGCATGGCTTGACATGCAGCGAGTAACTTGAAACGAATTATATATTGTATCTACGCAAACTACACACATATCTCTTCAAAGTTGATCTCTTATACATCAAGGACGGAGTCCCACATATTTGTGGGTTGGTAGTCCTACACTTCATCAAGAAGATACAAAGTTATATGAAGTATTACAAGGAGAAAGAGCATAAATCTCTCTATTTTTAGAGCCTATTTCGTTACTGTACCTGCGAGAACTAATTTTTAAATGATTTTTAGTATTGCATAGATCACTATAATTTAGGAAAATTCTTAAATTGGCAACACATTGTGATCAATATTTAAAAAAAAAAATTTCAGCATTCAAATTGGCAACTTTGCGGCAAAGTCACTTCATATTTGTCTTAAATTGTAATTACTAAATATTTTCCACCTATTTTTATGTCAAAAATTGTTATAAAATAATTAGGAGTTGCCAATTTGTAGAGGGAAATAATGATCAACTTTGCCTTAAAATACCTCTCGTCCTTGATGGGTTAATAGTTTGGTGGGGTCAGAGAAAGGTAGTGTGTGAGAGAATGTGTGCACCAGTAGCAAACAAAAAAAGGTCTGCAAAAATATTGTACAAACAATAAATATGCCCTATAAAAAATATGCTTTTAGTATATATATATCACTACACCAATAAGTTTAGATCATTGCAAGAATTATAAATGCAATCATAATTTAGCCATATAGCTTTGATATGCACTGGAACTTTTATTACAAAATTATAAATGTGCATCTACGATTAAACTTGTTGGCAATGACAGTAGTTAATTCAAATATTATATTGGATTTTTGCCTATTTGAGTTTGTATATTGCCCACTTTTCCCTTTAATTGAGTTGGAACTTGGAAGTAATGTGCAAATTTGTTTGCAGATCTGTATTTTTAGGGGAACATAACTTGTGTGATGTTGGTGTAGAAAGGCTTCTCAGCCACCCCAAGATCACGTAGATGCCAATCGTTGATGCCTTTTGATGGGGCTTTTGGGAAGTCAAGCTGTGATGTCACGCAGTCGCGCTGAGAAACAAAACACCAGAAGCACTTGAGGTAATGGGCCTTCCACAGAGAAAGCGAGAGAGCATGGTGGGGGCGAACCAGGACATTTATTGGAGATGATGAGACCAGCTAGGCTGGCCCAGAACTTATTGTGAGGACTCCCCGGGCTGGCGTCCCTACTGTGGCTATTTGTCTGTCTCCTCTGCTTATAATCAGCTACCGCTTTTGCCTAATTCTAGGCTACATGTACATAGGCACACTCTTGTTTAAGGCTACATTTTCAGAAAGAACTGCATAACCCACGAGTTTTTCTTTATATTTTCCCCAAAAGATATGTTTGAGACTTCAATCATATACCAATTTCATTGTAAGATTCTTGAGAATGATATGTGAGATTTGCATAGAAAAAGAATGTTTACCTAGTGAAAACAGAGAAAATCAATGTCTGATTTTATCACGATCATTCGCGTGAAGTATCCAAATTCGGATGTTATGCGCCAGGATTGAGTATCCAAAGTCAGATACTCTTGACTACGGTCGATTTACAAGCGTCTATCTAGATGCTTTCAAATGTAATCTTAAATATCTCCATAATTAGGGGGGAGACATTTTAAAAATCACAACCAATTTCATTTTTCTGTTACCCTTTAAACCAAACAACAAGGTACTACAAGAGAAGTGTGAAAGCTCCGAGTGGTTTTGGTTGAATTTTGACAAAGTTAATGGATCACTTAAAGGGGACCACCAGACAAAGAACAACGTATAATCATATATATTTTAGTACCATTGTGTGATATCAAATACAGTAGATACCCAACTTTTTTCAAAGGGTTGTGTAATTCATAAACAATGCAATTAACTACCACCACTTACAGAACCAGATTTATTCCATGGTTCCGTACGCGCCAAACATTTGCGAGTGCGCCACGCGTACGTTTGAAGACAATAGAATCCCGGACGATATGTTTGTTCTGGACAAAGGTAGTCTTTGTACACGCAGACCCATGAACTCATGCTTTAGAATAGTGATGCGTTTTCCACTTATATATTTTTTTCCCTGGAAACATTTTTTGTGAACTTGTTGATGGAATGGACTACTAAAGATGTTACCTTTCATTTATAAGAATATTATTTTGGGGTGGTGGTACCCTTTAATAACAGTCATTACCTGGTCTGGTTCAAATGATGCACCAAGTCTGAGGAGCTGCTCTATCTCCTCACAGTTCCCCCGACCGGCCACATTCCGCAGGCGTTCGTTGAGGGCAGCGATCGAAGATGACGAGGCCATGAGTTATCTTTGGGTCCTGGGCTTGGGCTAGCCTCGGCCCAAGCCTTGCCCGAGACCTAGTCCCGTTGACCCCTGCCCCTGGCCCTACTTGGCCTGGACCGAGTAGGCCAAAGATCCCCCTCGCAGTGCCCCGGATCTGGCAACTAACTCATAATGTAGGACCTGTTTGAGAACAAAGAGACAAGAAGTTTACATGCTGTTGAATTTTTAAATTTTTTTTATAAAGCATGAAACACTAAATGCTTTTGTTTAATCAAAACCATAAAAACAACTTAACACCAGAAAAATATCAGAAATGGAGAAAAAGAAGAATGTTGATAATATCAGTAATCTCCTAATTTCTTCCTCTATAATATTCACTAAACTTTATCATAATTTTTTGTTTGTTTTACTCTTAACAGTATATTCATATATCATTATAAATGAATACATACTACACAATCATATATATATCAACATTTTTGTGCAAAGAAATACAAGAATGAATACTGAATTTATGTTGATTGATAATCAACCATTTCTTTGTGACAGCCTGGGTAATTTTGTTTCCATTTAAAATAACCACAATACTACAATATTAAAAATTAGGAATACTCAAATATATACATCATGTACGTAATACAATGTATAATCCACCAAACACACAAGTACATAGATATATGTTTCTCTTGCATTTTGCTTCTCACAAGAATGTTGTTTACATTTTTAGGCCAGATTTATCACTACTTGTTTTATCTCAAACAATCAATCATTCAACTGTCTCAGCTAGAGAGAGAGAGAGTACTGCACAATGCAGCATTTACAGCGAAGATAGAGTATTTAAATATTATTATTCACAATGCAGGAATTAATTTTTAATTTTAGGGGGCTACTTTTCCAATCTGATGGATATCCAGACATTTTTCACATACCGTAAAACTCCGTGTATAAGACGCACTTTTTTTCCGTCGGAAAATTTTCAAAGTGGGGGGTGCGTCTTATACACAGGTATTTTTTTTTAGAATTTTTTTTTGGGACACCCGGTAGTAATGTTTAATGCATATTAAACTGGTCTAGGGCATGACAAGAGCTTGATATAAGGGGGAACATTTATCAAAATATACCTTTTTCCTACATAAATTATAGTGGTTAGCAAAACAAAATGCAAGTTTTTAAGCAGTAACACTGCTACTAATTGAATATTCAGATATTCCTGAGTAGCAGCACTCATTTAATATTCAATTTTCTAAACAGTGGTTATACATTTTTCTCAACAAAAAAGTTATTAATGAATTTAGTATTTTGCATATTTAATGAGCATTGCTACCTCATGAATATTTGAATATTCATGAAAAAAAAATATTCTAAAAAAAATAAATAAAAAAAATAAAAATGTTTTTTTTTTTTTTTTTTTTTTTTAATAGAAAGTTGGGGGTGCGTTTTATACACGAGTGCGTCTTATACACGGAGTTTTACGGTAATAGTTTAAAGGGGTAGTTTAGTTTTGGTACGGCTGAACTTTAGTAACCAAACCTGGACAGTAACCTTATAAACTAATAGTAATAACTCCACCATGCTCAAAAGGTATACAAAATTACAAACGACTAAGTAAAAAGCACGTTATCATTCAAAAAGAGCCATATAAACACAAGAGGGTGCTTCTAAAAGGGCATCGGTTTCAACAATTTTCCATACAAAAACTATGCATGTGATGTTAAATTGAAATAATCATTAAATAGAGAGATCATCAACAAATGATAAAAAAACGATTTTGAAAATTTTGGAAAAAGTGCAAGCATTTTTTAAATTTTTTGAAAAAAACATTAAATTATTTGGGCCCCAAATAATTATAAGATCAGATATATTTTTGATATTTCAGCCATTTCTGGCTCGATTTTGACCAAATAAAGTTTATTCTGCCATTAAAATTGCATGTTCTCTCAAATTCGACACTCAGTTTTTCATTACCTCACAAAAAAATTGTGATGTGCAGCGCCCTCTCTACCAAAACTAAACTACCCCTTTAATACCCTATATTTTAGGGGCTACCTACCTGTACTTATTTTAGGGGGCTATTTTTAAAATTAGGGGGCAAAATCGCCCTCAGCCCCCATATATTTCCTACCTGATTATTCATAAACATAATTATCATATCCACAAATGATTTCTTAAAAATTGGGATAAATAAAAAATCTACCATTACCAAGTAACAATTTTACCAAATAAAAAAATGAAGGAACAGCAAAAGTGATATATAGATTAGAAAATAAACAATCAGTATGAAATACAATAAAAAGTGATAATTCATTACATAACCCAATAAAAGCAGCTCCATTCTTTCGTAAAAAAAAATAATTATAAAATAACTGTACTAATAAACATGTGTTTCAATACTGCAGACTGCAATCAGGGATCTACGCTGCAATCAAGCAACCCACTTACATACATGAATAATATCAGTACAGTACAATCGTGTACTTATTACAATTACAAAACCAATAATGGTTTGATACAACCAAGTGAAAACACCTGCTTATGTACAATGTATACGTCATAATGCTAATTATGTAGATATTAATGAACAGATATATATGCCATGAACGCCTTCACAATATTCCATGATGATACAATTACAAAACCAATAATGGTTTGATACAACCAAGTGAAAACACCTGCTTATACTGTATGTACACGTCATAATGCTAATTATGTACATTATATAATGAACAGATATGCCATGAATGCCTTCACAATATTCCATGATGATAACCTGATATGCTGATAGTATAAATTTCCTTACTTATTAAAGGGACTTACATGTAGTAACATTGTCCAAATCCTCAAAATAAAATTTTCATTCCAGCGCTTCCCTCATACCTTGTTGTATTCGTATTAACAATAAAATCATGGGTCAGGTTTCGGTTTTTCAAATTTCCCTTTCGTTACAAAGATATGTCTGATCGAAGTATTCAGATACAAAGTGAGTGCAGTGAGTTAGTGAATATCACTTTGCATTTTCGCTTATTACTTGGCCATGCAATGTCCATTTGACTTGAAATT
>JBAMJV010013899.1:0-41684 GCA_037951105.1 Echinarachnius parma
GTTCACAGGAAATTGTCAGATCTGTTATGAGGGTTAAAGTTGTTTGAATGAAAGAAAGTCAAAAATATTTATAAACGATTGGTTTTTGTATTCAATTAGAAAGTATGATGTCTCACGAATAAGTATTCCCCTGGATAAACACTGTAGAGCGAAAAGCCCGTAACATACGCGCTATAATATATATTTGTACATGAAAATGCTGTTTTTGAATTGCTTTACTTTTTTCAACCATTTTTATTGCTTCAAGTAAATTCAGGTCTTGTAACAAAACTTTGTATTGAGAAATCATATCAAATAATTTATTTATTTCATCCCGGGAACATCCGATTTCCACAAAACCGTTCTGTATTTTGTTGTTGCTATTGGTACTTGAGCTACATAGAACAATTTGAGTGATTCCTGGAGCAGTTTAAAACTCTGGAATGCTATTCACATTTTCATTTTATATGCATACTAAAAGTTACCTTACTGCACATTTACATAATAAAATATTATTGTCATGTAAACGTTGGCTCTCAGCTACCATGTCTACCGAGGCTCTGTTTATTTAAACTAGGAAGGATGAACAGGGATTGTGGATTGTTTAGGTAACCAATTAGGTTACTTCATAACTTGATAATATTTGTTTATAGGATAGTATATTAAATAAAAGGTACAGTATGTCTGTATATAATAGGCCTACATGTATTTGGCGTAACATTCATGTTGTTAGGCTCAATAATATGATTTTAGTTCAACTTTGATTAAAACTAGGGTTGGCTTAACTAAAATCAATGCATTTTTTTGTAATCACTGACTAATAAATCACCTTCATAACCTTAATATGTGTTAGTATGGAAAATGTTTATATTTGGTTTGAATAGATTGCGACACATTAATAATAATAAATCTGCTTGAAGAATGTAAAATAGTTCCAAAATGTTAAGTTTATTGACAATTTTACTTGTTTATTATGCAGTATGCAAATAAGCTGATTAACATTCATAATGTCACAGTTTCATAGATTATATGATTTTTACCTGTACATTTGGTAAGATATTCCTTGAGATCCCTGAATGCCCAGAACAAATGGTAAGGAACCAAGTGCTATTTCAATAGAGCTTGTTTCATTACGTGATTCTCCTGTTAGAAGAAAACCTCACTTTGAGGGGGTTAAGTGAGACCTAAAAACTGTGGTCGTGATTATCGTGATTTTTTAGCAATCAAGCCTGCATCCAGTAGATTTTTATCAGGGTTGGCACTTTCTTAGAACCAGGGCAGATCTTTGTGATAGCACTGGGCCTCGGGGGGCAGTTAACACAGCGTGAGATTGTTGACAGTAGTGATACAACTGTCAGAAACTGATAAGAATGTGACCGAGTTGATTACCACGATGGTGGAAAACAAACTTACGACACAATCACGTCATCCCTTATAAAAATGTCCTGTGGTATACCACATAAAATTACCACATCAAATTAGCCTACTACATAAAATGAGTCACACAAAATGACCACACAAAATGACCACACAATTAGTAACCACAGGAATAATTCCTGTGGTACATGTATTCCTGTGGTACATGTATTCCTGTGGTACATGTATTCCTGTGTATTCTTTGGGGACGTTACCACACAAAAATTCATGTGGTATTTTGTAATTTCCTGTGGTATTTATGTAGTATTTCTGTGGTATTTTTTGACAACTGTGATATTCCTGTGGTTTTGGGGGACATTACCACACAATATTCCTGTGGTATTTTGTCATTTTATGTGGTATTTATGTGGTATTCCTGTGGTATTTTTGGAAAACTGCGATATTCCTGTGGTTTTTGGGTTCCTGTGGTATTTTGTCATTTTATGTGGTATTCTTGTGGTATTTTGGGAAAACTGCGATATTCCTGTGGTATTTTGGGACATTACCACACAATATTCCTGTGGTATTTTGTAATTTTATGTGATATTTATGTGGTATTCCTGTGGTATTTTTGGATCCCTGTCCGTATGTTTTGGAAAATGTGATCAGAATGGCATTGATGTCAAACTCAGTTGGAAATCAGTTCATCACAGTGTGATCACAGTGTGATCACTCACTGTACTCTGACTCTAACTGGTCTACTTGAATGGATTTCCTAAGTGCAATCTGGCTTTGCTAAGTTAGGATTATTTCCATAATAAACAAACTGTATATTGCTAATATATTACTACATGTGAGATATATTAAACAATGGTTATGAAAAAAAACAACAACACCAAAACATGTGTTTCCCAAGAAAACATGAGGGGCAATTTTTTTTCTTAATAATTCTTACATAAAACACTCAGAATGAATATAAAATTGACACATAAATAAATATAGAATATTACCACAAATGTATTAATTTTGTCATATTTGGTGATTTTTTTGTTGAAAAATTCCGCTAATCCAAACGTCAATTACCACACGCTTACCAAACGACAGTTACCACATGCTTACCTTACAATAATAATAATAATTGTGATGTATATAGCGCCTAATATGATTATTATTACCCCGGTCATAGGACACACACCCACAATCAATCCGCACATAACGTGCACTTTCTGCTCCCTTGGGAGCAATGCATTATGGCAGCCATATGGCGCACTTGACGGTATACAAGTACAATTGCATACACGTCCCACTTCTACCGGGTCCCCATTTATACACCTGGTTGGAGAGCAGCAATGTGGATTAGTTGTCTTGCTGAAGGACAAACGAGTGGGCAGGGTTCGAACTCGGGATCTCGAGATCAGAAAGCGCGCACTCACCGATCGTGCCACCCCTTACAAAAATGTCCTGTGGTATTGCCACATAACATTACCACACACATTACCACAGGAACATTCCTGTGGTATTCCTGTAGAGTGTTGGGACGTTGCCACACAGTATTCCGGTGGTATTCCTGTGGTATTCCTGTGGTTTTTGGGGACATTACCACACAGCATTACCACAGGAAACAGTAGAATTCCTGTGGTATTCCTGTGGTTTTGGGGATTTACCACACAACAATACCAGATTCCTGTGGTTTTGGGGGACGTTACCACACAATATTCCTGTGATTTTTTGGGACGTTACCACACAATATTCCTGTGGTATTTTGTCATTTTATGTGGTATTTATGTGGTATCCATATTCCTGTGGTGCTATGGAAAATGTGATCTGAATGGGATACAAATTATTGACATTGATGTCAAACTCAGTTAGAAACCAGTAGCCATATTCATAAAAGCCCGATAGCCTATCTGTCAGCTAGGCCTTATCTCCTTGCCTAGCGGCGAACACATAAAACCCGCTTGAGTGATCACCTTTGTATTCTCAGACCAGTGCACAACACACACGTGCATGGGTATGTCTTTAGTAATGTATGTAGATTTTGCGTGCTGTCTATGCCCTTACCATATCGACCAATCAACGAGCGTCTAAGCCTTGTAATACAATAGCCATTTGAAATCATCGTAGCGGGTTGCTAAATCGTAATTCAAGAAGCACTTCTAAACATACCTATAACAAGCTAACAACTCGGATGACCTAATTTATTCATCGTGGCTGTCATGGTAACAGTTCCATCTGCCGCAAGTTTGTTTGACATTGCAACATCGCATAAACGCGCAGTTAATTCAAACTTGTGAAAGAAAGAATGCCCCACTTTCTACCTGTTAGGGGCCATCTACAAAGTACACGTACGCACAAGAGGGAGCAAGTATCTTTTTTCATTGGAGAAGATACCATATCCTATGGACATATCATTTTATTACTATATTTTGGGAAGTGCCTCGTTCCGTTTTTTGGGGGCCGCCCTGTATTGCAGTATATAACCATCCAATGTGATAACAAAATCATAGTTCAATTTCAAACTTCAATCAGGTCATGATAGATGCATGCGACTGAATAATTCAAACCAATTTCAAGAAATATAATTTTCAAGTATCGCAACAGTCCCTTCAGTTTTCAGTCAATTATGTAGCGCCCCCCCCCCCCCCATGATAAATTTGAATTACTTTATTAATCAGTATTTCTTTTCTTTCCAATTGGTTCTTGACAGTGATTGCTCTTCATTGCTTCTTAGGAGGATATCTTGCTCATCTGTTCATAACTGACAGTTTATGGCACAAAACGTGAATTTTCAGATATTTGATATTTTTTGCTACAAATTGTGATCTTTAAAAGGATTAGAAAATTGCTGAAATTCATGCTTAACTTCAACAATGATTACTTTTCGGCAAATTAACTGTTTGCACATAAAGTTATATCCCATTAATCCATTTGACAGTGAACCTTAGGAAAAGATATGCAGCAGTAATTCCTTATCCACTGTATTTTGGGGAAATTTAAGGGTGACAAAGATCAACTAAATTCTTGTCCCGTCTGTCACACTTTTTATGAACTTTTTATCCTGCATAGACATCAATAATTTAAATTTGTCTCGTACTCTGTAATAATACCTTTGACATTGCCCAAAATCATTTCTGCAGATAACTCTTTGTCATTTCTTTGATGGTGTCTATTATGAAGATATCTGTTGTAGTAAGAAGAGTTAAAATATATCTGACAAATGGAAGTTTACAATGAACCAGACAACTATTTTATGTTATAGAGAGTTCACTGTAAAGGAATTTATCATAATGGAACTGATGTGACATAAAAAGAATTGCAATTTAAGATTTTCCCATTGGGACTCGGACTCGGACTCGGACTCGGATGTCCGGGACTCGGACTCGGACTCGACTCGGACTCCAGGGACTCGGACTCGGACAGGCTGGACTCGACTACAGCACTGCTTATGATGCGTTTTATTGAGTTTGTTGTGTGCTATTTTTAAATAGAAGATGATCAAATATGGTTGGCATGTGCTGAACGGCCAACCCGATTGGGGAGTCAAGGGGCAGCCAATTGGGTGTGGGAAGTATAACATAAATGTCTTAAAGGGGACGTCCGGACGATTTTCAGCAGTTTCCAGGGGAAAGTACAATATTTTAGGAGTCTATAACCTTTTTCCCGATGAGAAAAGACCATCAGAATCATTCACAATCAGTTTTCGAAAAAATAAGGTAATTCTTCTTGTTCGAATCGGCCGCGAGCAGCCTCGAGTAGAATCTGTCCCAGGATGCATTGCGCATGACGTAGCAGCCTCACTTTCATCAGCCCTCTGCCGCAAAATTTGCAGCACGCGGTCGTCCGGCCGCCCGCCCGCCAGCGCAGCACAGGCAGCTGAACCGCTGCTGCGCGGCGGCTTTATCCGATCGAATCTCATAAAGCGGTCTGCAAAAATGCAGTGTTTCGCGCTCAAATTCATCTTTTTATACGGCAATAAAATGACAAGTATCGATGCTTTGCTGGATTTATGTAACAATATGTATGGAAATATAGTTATAGAACATTCAGAATTATCTCAGTTTTAAGCAAAATATTACTTTTCCCGACGTGAAAACATTCAACAATTAAGCGCTTGTTACGCGAGCGAGACTTTCACTAAGCGATTGAAAATAGCAGAAAATCAGATCGTTTGCGAACGTTGCCAATTTCTGGGCTGCGATATCATATAACGTGTAGTATGCGTATCATACACGTAGTCTACCACATGCGCAAATTGGCAACAAAAGAGCGCTAGGTTCAGTTCATCTGGTCCGAGCGAGTTAGGAAATTATCGGGAGATTATCAGCGCATTTTTTGCCGTTTTTGCAGGTAATTGTTCTCGTATTTGTTTTAAAAGCCTTGCAAACATGTAAGTAAAATAAGAGATAGTCTAGAATAGGTGCGATCGTGATAATCTTGCATTTTCGTTCCTTTTCGGCACTTTTTAAGAGTGCAACTTACAAGGCAGTTGGCGTGCTAGCTAGCTACCTCTCTCGCAGCGCGGGGCCTGCCGAAACTCTGGCAGACCTTCTAGTGCTCACTCCGGCTCGAAATGATCCTCACAGACGACTCGATTCCTGCAATATTATTGTACGTTTTGACGTCAAATGTGTCAATTCCAATGTTGGCGAGCCATCTAGCGCACCTTTCCCTCTCATTTGCTGGGTTGGGAATGGCGAAAAAACTCCTTTTCTGGCCATTGCCTGGCTTATTCCAACATCCAAACGCTTGACACATCGGCATTTTAGCAAGCAAAGTGAAGCAAAATATAGCAGCCGCTTCACCGCGGTAGCGCGCGCATAGTGAGGCTGATACGCCACGCCGTCACGTGATCTTCTCGCTAGCGTACAGAAAGTGAACAGTTAGGATTCAAAACTAGTGACACTACAAATTCGATTGTGACAGGCTTGGAGGGTGTTTTTTTTATTAAAAGTAGGTAGTTTTGGTCTTTGATTTATGTAGATTATGGTAGATTTTTTTACAAATCGTCCGGACGTCTCCTTTAATGTATGTTATAGAGAGTTCACTGTAAGGCATTTATCATAATGGAACTGATGTGACATAACGAGAATTGCAATTTAAGATTTCCCCATTGGGACTCGGATGTCGGAGACTCGGGACTCGGAGGTCCGGGACTCGGACTCGGACTCGGACTTGGACTCGGACTCGACTCGGACTCCAGGACTCGGACTCGGACTCGGACAGGGTGGACTCGACTACAGCACTGCTTATGATGCGTTTTATTGAGTTTGTTGTGTGCTATTTGTAAATACAAGATGATCAAATATGGTTGGCATGGGCTGAACCGGGCCAACCCGATCGGGGAGTCAGGAGGCAGCCAATGGGGTGTGGGAAGTATAACATAAATGTCTTAATAAGGGTGAATGGGCATTTATTTATTTTATTTTTTTTTGGGGGGGGGGGGGTTCGGGTGTGGGAATCACGCGAAAGCACATTTTGTCATTACGATCCCCAATATAACAAAACAAATACATCTCCCTCCTCATAATTCGATATTATCAAAAACTTCTAGTGAGTTTCTCCTATCACGAAAAACGCGCTCCCTACGCATGGCACGCCTTAAAGGTATAGGCCAGTTTTGGAAACGCCCCCCTCTCAAAAAAATGAAATGGAAGCTCTTTATTACCAATCATGTGAAAGAATATGTTTTGACTAGTACGGGATGATACAAATTTTGCCTGGAAACCGTCTATTAATTAATATATTTGGTAAATTATCAAATCGATCCGCTGCGGATAGAATCGCCAAGGCGGAATCACACATAAGCTACGTGCATTATTGACTACGTGCGTTCGCTATAGGGGCTTGTCCCCAGCTTGTCGATACTCCAATCCAGCGCTAGCGGCGTAGACAGGTGCGAACTGGCGGTGGATTTATACATTTCACGGGCGGGTATTGGGATTTATTCCGATATTTCTGCATATAACGCATCGTTAGGTTCGGATTTTACCACACAAGCCCTTTTAGATACTTATTCATCAATATTGATCAATTATAAATGTTTTCTGTAACTAATTTCCCAAAACTGTTTTTTATCTTTAATTCACCTAACTTGAATATTCTCCGTGCCATGTTCACGCTCGCACTTCACGCAGTGACACAAACCGGGCAGATTGTTACTTGCTAGCAATTTAGAGGTACATCAGAGTACCTCTAAATTTTTTGTCCAGTGTCGCTAAAATTTGTCCTATCTGGCTTTGGTGAATAAGAAACATTTAGCTGGGTGTTAGGTCGTCATTCAACTTCACGCCTTTGTTGTAAGTCCAACAAAGCACTATTCAGAAGGTCCCGCATAAATAGATTTCAATGCATTTAGTCGGCACCGCAGAATCTATTGTTGTAATTGTTCGCATTTCGACTAACAATGTCGTGGAATACCAAATGCTTGTTGAATTTAGACAGATGGGTTGTCATGCTAGGCCAGACCTTGACTACGATAGCGAATTTAGTCTATCATCCTTTTGTGAATACCAGTTAAGCCTAGCGGACATCGAAATCGTAATTTGATCAACCAACTAGCTTATCGGGGTTTTATGAATATGGCCACAGTTGATCACAGTGTGATCACACACTGTACTCTGACTCTAACTGGTCTACTTGAGTTGGATTTCCTAAGTGCAATCTGGCTTTGCCAAGTAAGGATTATTTTGTATTGTATATTACTAATATATATACTACATGTGAGGTATATTAAACAATGGTTATGAAAAAAAATCAACACCAAAACAATTGTATCCCAAGAAAACATGTTGAGCAAAGTTTGTCTTAATAATTCTTACATAAAACACTCATAATTAATATACAATTGACACATTAATAAAGATAGAATATTACCACAAATGGATTATTTGTTCATAGTTGGTGATTTTTTGGTTGAAAAATACGCTAATCCAAACGTCAGTTACCACACGACAGTTACCACAGAATTACCCACACACCAGTTAGATTACCACACGTCAGTTACCACAGGAATATAATACATGTACAATATTGTTTTTTTGTATTAATTTGCCAAACTTTCAGAAATTGTACGCATTAAAACAAATATTCACTTTGCATAACAAATATGACAGTGCATTCAAGATTAGAAGGTCTGGCTTCATTGAGACCGACAGTGAACATAACATGTAACTTATTGTTACATGTAATACTGCATTTTGGTAATGTTGTGTGGTAATCGTGTGGTAACCGTGCCGTGTATAACGTCCTCTAAAGCCACAGGGATACCATAGGAATGTTGCTGCAGTAATTTGAATGCATAAAGTTCTGGTGTTGGATGTGGATAGTTGGATCATTTCTTGGTGAGATTTTGACTTGCATGCTGGTTGTTTCTTTTTGATGCATGCATTTATTAAACCATATAACCCGGTCAATAGTAACCATTCCTATTCCATATTTCATGTAAGTATTTGTTCATGACCAAAATGCAGTATGAAACAATAACTGTCGTTATTAATGAAACCAGACCTTATCATCTTGAATGCACTGTTATATTTGTTACATATACAAACTTAATCTTTTTTAATGCATACAATTTCTGAAAGTTTGGCAAAATTATAAAAAACAATATTGCACATGTACATGTAGGTAATCCTGTGGTAACTGGTGTGTGATAATCATGTGGTAACTGGCCTGTGGTAATTGGTGTGTGATAATCATGTGGTAACTGGCCTGTGGTAACTGGCGTGTGGTAATCCTGTGGTAACTGGCGTGTGGTAATCCAGTTATATACCAGTTACCACACGCCAGTTACCATAGGAATTAAATACCACAGCCAGCCTTTGATATTACCACATGAGTCTTTGTGACCCACGGTGAAATTCCCATTGACTATATTACCAATTGAAATCAATTGGTAATCGAAGTATATGGAAAATGGAACAATTACCAATTAAAATCAATGGTACCCATTGAAACCCATGCCAATGGGTACCAATTTAATTCAGTTTCAATGGGTACCAATTTGAGCATTTATTCCGATTCAAATTCAAGTTTAAAAATACATGATTTCAAGGATTCATATACAAAAAAAAAATATTTACATGAACGGCATACACAAATAACACACACACATAGAAAAAGAGAAATGAAAGCGAGATTTACAATATGAACCATTCAAGAAATTTGTTTAAACAAATTATCAATTAATGATTTCGGAAAAGGGGTGCACAATTAAAAGCCATAAAGAGGCTTGATAAGTTTCGTGCACACCAGATTATTTAGTTTAATTCATAAGTAATAACTTTAAAAGTTGGACAAGTCAAATGGTCTTTATTAAATAATCATAACATAATACCTAAATAATTACTAATATATTAAAACAAAGAAACAACAATTGACAATTGACAATTAGAATTTCAATGGGTACCAATTGGCTTTAATGGGTACCCATTTAATTAAATGGGTACCCATTGGTACCCATTGAATTCAATGGGTATTTTAACTGGAATTTGGTCCTGGGTCGATTACCTCAATAGTTCCTGTGGTACTGATTATTCCTGTGGTATTTTGTGTGGTAACATCAGATACCACAGGAATTACTAAATTACCATAACAAGCCGTTGACATATACCACAAGAGTCTAGTGACATTACCACACGAATTCCTGTGGTACTTTTATTCCTGTGGTATTTTGTGTGTAACATCAGTTACCACATGAATTACCACACGGCAGTTACCACATAATTACCACACACCAGTTACGACATAATTACCACACACCAGTTACCACAGGATTACCACACGCCATTTACCACAGGCATAATAATACCATGTACATGTACAATATTGTTTTATATTATTTTTCCAATTTTTCATAAATTGTATGCATTAAAACAAATATTCCGTTTGCATAACAAATAATTATAACAGTGCATTCATTGAGACCGACAGTGAACATATTACATGTACTTTTATTCATGTGGTATTTTGTGTGGTAACATCAGTTACCACAGGCAGTGGCGTAGAGTGGTCGAACTGATTGGGGGGGGGGGGGGGGGGGGGTGGGGGGGGGGGGGGGGGGGGGGGGGGGGGGGGGGGGGGGGGGGGGGGGGGGCACACCTTATGTATTTCTTTGTTTTTTCAAAAAATGGCCCTTATGTTTTCTATTGTTTTTTCAAAATTAAGCACCCCCGTGCCCCCCCACCCCCCCCCCCGTAGCTACGCCACTGACCACAGGAATTACCACAGGACATTTTTGCAAGGGATGTTTGATGTTTTGAATTATAATCATATTCTAATTTAAAGGGAAGTACAGTTTTAGATTAGAGGGTGCTTCAAGGATTATTTTTGTTGTGAGGTAATGATTGTAATGATTGTAACTAAGTGAAACGTTTGAAAAAAGCACATGATTTCAAAGACAATATAAACTCTTTTGGTAAAATTGGGTTCAGAAACAGCTGAAATATCCATAAATATTCCTTATTGAATGAAAGTTGGGTTCTAACATTTATTCAATTAAACAAATATTGATAAAGCGTACATATTTACAAATATGTTCGAAAGTGGCTTTAAACTTGTTTATGAAGACCTCTCTATTGACACATCAATTTAACCAAACATCACATGTACACAAGGGCGTATAGACATGTCATTGATACCCATTCAACTGGGGGGGGGGGGGGTGATCTATTCATTCACCCCCCCCCCCCCCCCCCCCCCCGTTGAATAGGCATTACGTAACTCGCTACATTTTTTATAAGAAGTGTTTGAAACTTTCAGGTGTGTAGAGGGATCCCTCTTGTGTTTATACCTGTTTTTTTTTTTATGATACATGCACATTTTAGTTACTGAATTTCAGTTTGACCAGAGCTGTACTATCCCTGTACATAAGGCAATATTTTGTTGAAGAAATTGTAAATATCAACTATCCCTGGTATGGAACATTTAACAAAAAATTGTATACATTTTGTAAATTCATATGAATGTTTGTATTTTCCACCTCTGTAATTTCTGTGAAATATTTCTCATTAAACGCATCTATATTTCCCTGTACATTATACAGAAGTGAGAATTGCAAAGTTAATGCCATTTGCAAAGAAACAAATTAAAATTGATTTAAATTAAGGAATACCTACTATGAAAACAAAGTTGTTTTTTACAATCTTAATTTTCGTAACTCTGGGTTTAGAGCTATTCAAATTGACGTTGTATGATGTTTAAAATCGTGATCATAGTTTTGATCGTATTGATATGTTATTTGCTGCAAATACAAACAATTGCCGAGTGATTTAATACTAATTCGAATTTTCTATTTTCTTCATTGTCAAATGTTGTTGGTGATTGTAATGTTTTATTAATTTAAAGGCACATTATTTTTAAAGGCACATTATTATGTGCCATGACGGTGTGTATATTAGTTTACTTTGACGAGTCACGAATGTAGATAATTTGCAAAGACCACAACCAATACAATCACACAAATACAATAGATGGCGCGATTATGTTGTTACGATCAATTTGAATGTACAGTATATCAAAGGATCCATATGATAAAACTAAAATAATCGTATATGTTTTTTATTTACATAGTAATGGGATGACAGTGAAAAGCCAGGCTTGTATTAAATGAAAATGTCACCCTTCTAATCTAAATTTTAAAATCAATTGATGCCTTATAATAAGATATACAAACCAATGTGCCAAAGCACAACATATCTACATGAATATTAAAGCGGAGTGAGAGGATGAGGAAGTGAGGGAGGGGGTGATCTGAGCAGAAAGATAGAAAGAAAGTGGTAAAGAGACAACATTATTTGAATAGTACCACATAGAAAGAGGAAATGAGTAAAAGACCAAACTGGACACGCGGTTACGGGAATAATACAACTAAATCAATTAATCGTCACCAGTAAGCTAACAATGTACATGTAATTCCAAACGAGACATATCTCAAAATGGTGATGTACATTTTACAGACCTGCATATGCACAAAGTAAATGTAATGTTAGGTTACGCTTAAATTACATACACGTACATATCAGTAAAACATGAACATAAACAAGGCCCATACTGCATATATCTTATTTATTGTAAAAGCTCCATCATGAAAGGTTAAATAATTATGTATGAACGACAATACATATGATTATTTTGATTGTATACAATGATTTGTCTAGCTTTTTTTTGGCTCATTTTTCTTAATATAAAACAAACTACAGTAATAACTATTAATATTTCATTCACACGGTACCCCAAACTCATTTTGCATACATTTGATATAATACAATCTGAATGTAAATAGTTTTCATTCGCAAAATTACCAACACGCATACATGTACATTTTAGAAGGAAGGAGTAAAAAATAGAAATGAGACACGAATGATGACCCAAGATTGAAACAAATAACTTGTACCTATTTACATAAATTATTGAAATTCAAGATAATAAATGTATAACAATGTGCCAATACCAAATATTAGCAAATGTATTATATTACATTTCTGAAGATATAACATATTTGTTTATTAGTATCCAAGACTAATACAATATACCTTTTACATATTTGAAAAGTTGTTAGCAAATAAATTCATATAAATCGTATTCGATGTCTCATGACAGATATGGACAAATCTTGTGAAGGAGTATTATATTATGCATATTGTTGGTAATGTATAGCCACATTAATATAAAACAGCATCAACAATCGTATAGTACAATATATCATGTAATAAGTGATACCAGAAAACATAACGATCCATTTCCCAACATTTAAATAACTTGCTTAGATGAAAATATAACAAACAGATGAACGGTTTGCAAATTAAATCCATCAATCATTTACAAAATTATTTTGAAAAGATTATAAAGTATATAACGCGCATGAACTCGCTAACCAATGATAGAACATCAATGTAAAAAAGGGCTTTGAATTCTAAACAAATCTCTAACCAATAATTAATGAACAAGAGAAATACGAAAAAGCTACATCTTTGTCAGACAAACATAATATTATAACACTGTCTGGTTTAATAAGGTGTATTGACTGTGAACGAAAAACTTCTACTTTCTTTCGATGTTCTAAACAAAAGTCACGGAGTAAATATTTTAAGCACCCTTTTTTCCTACATTTTAGTTCGTTTGTAGTAATGAATTCACTATTGTATTAATTGAATTATTCATTATTATCTGAGGGGTCCACATTTGTACAATCACTGCTTTTTAGTGGACCCTCTTGTTTCCAATATGTATACCTTAATCTTTGTAAATGATTATGACTGATTTAAAATGTTTTGTTGGAAACATAAATAATATTGAAAAATTTAATTGAGCACAATCAAATTTAAAAAAAATCAGTATAAAAATTTCAAAAGTGCTATGTACATGTACTTCATACGTGGAACCTCACTATGAATAACTGACGTAACAAAACCCTCTACCATGTGTAACAAGGCGGTTTCCATGGTCCAAGCTCCTCTTTAATATAATGAGGTTCTACTGTATTTTGATTTACATGATATAGTTCAACAATTATCTGTAGATTCTAACCAAACGAGCATGAACAAATCCCGAACATATTCTTTAATAACATTTGAAATATAAATAAAATAAATATGTATAGTATTAGAGAATACAACTAAAATGGTATTCTTTATAGGATACATTGGGGTCTAAATACTAATACACAAAACAACAATGTAAGAAAACTTTCATTTCGTTTTTCAATTATGTTCACGATAATAACTCATAAAATGTCCCTAACAAATAATAACTAGATGGTAAAAACATTCTCAAAGAAGCATATTCTAATGATACACACAATATTTAAAAAGGTGCTCGCTCAAATAATGACCATATGCAAGTGCACTGTAAAATAAATGTTAGCGGAGGGCGCTGTTGACAGTCAATATGGCTGCGCCTGAATAATTTTTCTCTGGGCAATCTGACGGTTTTCGGTGTTAATAAAGACTGTGGATCGAGTAATCTTCACATCTGATTTGTTATTTGGATCATACTTATTGACTGGACTGCGAAAATGGATCAGAAAAGACATCCCGCTGATCAGCAAGACACAACTTCGGTGTCGCCATTTCAGCCCTCCAAGAAGTTGAAATCGTATACGGAGAACGAGCCAGGTGCCCCGCGGGGCGAGCAGGCGGGGAAGCAGGTCAGTAAACAGCTATCGTACACTGACGAACCGGCCACGGCCGCTGATAGTGAGCCACCTCCTCGTTGGTTCATTCGATTTATGAAAGATTTTGACAATAAGTGGGAAGAAAGATTCTCCAAAAGATTGGATGACTTGACGGCCAAAGTATTAGAACATGATGACACCATTGCCGGTGTTACTCACCAGCTGGAAATAATGGAACATGAGGTAAAGAATCTCAAAAAGGAAAGAAATGATCTGGTGTCGAAACTCGATGATCTGGAGAATAGATCGAGGAGGAATAACCTCGTCTTCCATGGAATCTCTGAGTCCCAGAATCAGAATGAGAACTGCCAGAATCTTATCACCAAGGAACTCCTTGTGGATTTCGTAGGACTTTCACCTGATGACTTCAAAGTGGAGAGATGTCATCGCACTCCAAGCTCGCGCATGAATCCAGCTCCTGGAACCAAAGACCGCCCCAGGCCCAGGATCATCCATGTGGCGTTTAGCTCTTATTCTGAGAAGGAGCTTGCACGCAAAGCCTGTGTCCAGAAATTCAGAGCCACCAAGTTCAAGGACGGTAAGATCTTCGTCAGTGATGATTTTTCCAAGAGGATTCTCAACAAGCGAAAGGACAAAATGGACACATTTCAACGCCTAAAGGAAGAGGGGAAGAAACCATTCTTTCTCTACCCAGACCGTGTCGGTTTCAGAAGCAAGGAGGGGAAATTGCATCTAGTCGAATAAGGACAGATCTCTCTGCATGGAAAATACCGAAACTATTCTGATCACAAGCTTTCTTTTTTTTCCTTCTGTTGCTGTGTTAACATTATAAACTCAAAAAAGAGGAACAATGATTGGATCAATTTGTCGCCAGTCACGAAAAGGACGATTTAAGAATTGTGTACTGTTTTGCTTCATTGTGTAATTTTTTTTCTTCTTTTTTTTCTTTTTAATTTTTGTTTGTATAACCTTTGCTCTTGTTTAAATACAAATTGTATTTTTTAATCCCCAAAAGATATGGTCCTAGTCTCCTAGATTAGACTTAATGAAAGGATGTTGAAAATGACTCTGTCTCTACCTTTCTATTTTCTTAAATTGTTGATAGATACCGTTGGATACAATGTTCTTGTTCATTCCCTTTTTTCTGCACTTTTGGTCAGGGCTGTTTTTTGATTTGAAGCCCTTTCCTATGTTATCTTGTGCACTTGCGCGCTCTTTTTTGTTTGCTCTTCAATGGTTTTTTGTTTTTTTGTTTTGTTTTGCACTAATCTTCTCAATCTCTTCAAATGATACTTTACTTAATGAGTTGCAGCTTCTATTTATAATGATGTTGGAAGTTGTTGTTTCATGTTGGCAGTCACTTTGCTTCATGTACATTTTAGATCTATATATTGATTTAGAATACTTGATATTAGTTATTCTCCAATCAAAATTATGGAGTTAAAATTAATAACTTTTAATTGTAGGGGGTTACAAGACTATGTTAAAAGGCGGAAAATTGTTCATTATTTACGAACCCTCGAGAGCGACATAGTGTTCCTTCAAGAGACTCACTCTTCCAAAATAGATGAAACTTCTTGGAAACAACAATGGGGGGAGAACATATGGTTTTCAAGTTACACTTCTAATAGTAGAGGAGTAGCCATTTTAATTTCTAATCGTGTATCTCTGAATTTTAATTCAATGTATAATGATCCAAATGGTAGATATTTGATAATATCCGGTAATATAAATGATGTACCCTTGATATTGCTTAATGTGTATGGTCCAAACAATGATGACCCCGAGTTTTTTCTTGAAGTTTTTAGTAAGCTGGATCAATTTGATTATTCTTCAATATTATGTGCTGGAGATTTTAATGTAGTTTTGGGGCCCTTGGATTATCAGGGAAGCAAGGAGATGCACTCTAATGTGAAAGCGAGTAATATGTTATTAACTTTAATTGAGGAATTTAATTTGTGTGACATTTGGCGTAATTTTCACGAAAGTTTTAAGCAATATTCCAGACACCAAAAGAATCCTAAAGTTTTATCTAGACTTGATTTTATTCTTGTTTCTGAAAATTTTGTTACAAATTGTTTACAATCTAAAATAATCCCAGGCATTCAGTCCGACCATTCTGCTGTTATATTGAAATTTAAAGGAGTTCAGCCTGTTAGAGGTAGATCATTTTGGAAACTTAATTATCAATATTTACACAATGATACAGATTTTATTAATATTATTAAGGAAAAAATTGAAGAATTTAAAGGTATTCATGTACAATCTACTTGTAATTCGAATATTTTATGGGATGCTTTAAAATGCACGATAACAGGAACGTGTATAGAATATTGTGCTCGGAAAAAGAAAGAAAAACAATTTGCTAAAAAACAATTATTGAAAGACATTGAAGAAATTGATAAGGAGTTAAGTAATGATATACATAATGAAGACCTTATGGTTGAAAAAGAGTCCTTAGTCCAAACATTAAATGATACCTTAGAAGAAGAAACAAGAGGTCTTATTATTCGTTCTAGAATGAGATGGGCTGAAGAAGGAGAAAAAAGTTCAAGGTATTTTTGTAATTTAGAGAAAAGAATGGGTGAAAAGAAGAGTATTTTTACAGTAAAAGATGAAAATGAAAATGTTTTTGTAAATCAACAAAAGATCCTTGAACAAATGTATTCCTTTTATTATAGCTTGTATAAAGAGAAACATGATTGTACTCAAGATATAACTATTGATAATTTTTTAGACTCTATAGAAACTCCCAATTTGAATGAAGTTGATAAAGTTTTTCTTGATGAACCAATTTCTAAACAAGAATTATATGAGTTCATTTAATTTTTCTTTGCAAAATGGATTAATGTCCTCCTCCCAAAGAAATGGAGTTATTACTTTGATCCCTAAAAAAGATAGAGACAGTTATTATTTGAAAAAATATAGACCCATATCTCTTTTAACAGTTGATTATACAATTTTAGCTAAAACTATTGCAAACCGGCTTAAAACAAGTTTGTCATATTTAATTCATTTAGATCAGTCTGGTTTTTTAAAAGGAAGAAATATTGGAAATAATGTTCGTTTGATTATTGATATGATTGAATACACAAAAGTAAACAATATTCCGGGTGCGATCCTCCTCCTTGATATTCAAAAGGCTTTTGATAGTGTTTCTCACAAATTTCTCTTTTGTACTCTTAAACAATTTAATTTTAGTGATAAATTTATTAATTGGATTAAAGTTTTTTATTCAGAAAGAAAAAGTTATATAATTAATTATGGTAATTTGACTAAACCTATTGATATGCAAAGAGGTATTTTCCAAGGGTGCCCCATATCCCCGTACTTATTTTGATTAGTTATTGAATGTATGGCCATTGCTATCAGACAAAATTCTAACATTAAAGGAATCCCTGTTGAAAATAAGGATTTAAAAATTTCTTTATTGGCTGATGATTCAAATTGTTTTATTAATGGTTCAGAGAATTCATTCCAATCTTTGTTTGATACAATTGATTTTTTTTCTGAGAGCTCTGGTTGTAAACTTAATATATCCAAATCAGAAGAAATATGGATCGGCTCAAAAGAGGGTTCCCCGTCTCAACCATTTTCTGAGAATGGCTTGAAATGGAATAAATTCACTTTTAAAACATTGGGTATTCATTTTTCTTTGTATATAAAGCAATTATATGAGCTTAATCATGAAGTAAAACTCAAATCTATTAAAAGCACTTTGAATTGCTGGCGAGCAAGAAATTTATCTCTTGTCGGGAAGATCTGTGTGATAAAGACCCTATTGCTGCCACAGCTTTTGTACTTTTTTTCAGTACTTGTATAAAGTTACCAAAATCCTTTTTTAAACAATTGAATACTTTATTGTTTAAGTTTATTTGGAACAATGGCAACGATAGGGTCCAAAGACAGTTAATGTGCAACGATTTTTCTTCTGGTGGTTTACGTATGATTGACCCCTATAGTTTTTGTCTGGCACAAAAGATGTTATGGGTAAAATTGTTATTAGATGATAATTATGAAAGTTTATGGAAGACTATTGAAATTTCTCTTTTAAATGGTTTTAGTATTAAGAAGGATATGTTATGGCAAACATATGCTCCTGTAAGTGCTCTTGATAAATTATCCTCATCTCAATTAGCAGAATCACTCCAAACATGGTATTTATTTAGAGAAAAGTTTGTTAAATTAGAATGGGATATACCGTTCTCATCTCTTGGTGATTGTCAATGTATTTGGTATAATAAAAACATTAATTCAAAATCAAAACAATATTTCCTTTATCAAGACTGGTTAGATAAAGGAATTATATTTATTTCTGATTTACTTAACCCTCCCCATCCTGGCTGTACATTATTTGAAGAACTTGTCTTAGATTTTGATATTAGTCCACAGGATAGGAGGAAGTATAATTTTTTAATGAAAAATATTCCAGAAGATTGGCTGGGATTATCAGATTTAACACCAAATATAATATTTGATGAAATGAGGGCGAAACTTCTTAGTACTAAGAAAATTCCAAAATATGTTTATGGTGTTATATTAGATTATTGTATCCCTGAAAGGCAAATAATTTTTTGGAGAAATTTGTATGACCCTTATCAAAAGAATTGGGAAAAAATTCATGTTAATAATTTTAAATCCACCATTATCACACGTATTCGTTCTTTTTATTTTAAATTATTTCATAGAGCAATAGCTTTAAATGAGTTTTTGTTTAAAATAAAAAGAAAAGGTTCCCCGAATTGTACTTTTTGTAATATAGCCCCAGAAATGTATACTCATTTGTTTGTCGAGTGTCCTGTGGTCAAGCCCATCTGGGATAAGACTATTAAGGTTATTGAAGAGAAGACAAAGCAAGCTTTGAACCCTACAATTTTTGAAAAAAAATTTGGTTTTGATAATGATAAATTTCTTACGTATTTGTTTCTTTTACTTAAATATTATATTTATATATATACATTCCAAAATAAATTACCATCCTTTGAAGGCTACAAAACATACACTGTTAGTAATAAGGATTTGGAATATAGTATTGCTAAAAAGAATAACAAGCTTGTCCTTCATTTTAAGAAATGGAAGCTTAAATTATGATCACTCAAAATATTGTTAATGGTAATTTCATTGTCTGTAATATGTTATATTTTGTTATATCTATGCTTGAAGTATTAGTGTTGAAGATGACTGCCAACACACTAGGTACTGATTAGGCATCGCTGTAGGTTGTGCAATGCTTACTCAATCCTGGTTGTACTACATTTATTTAATACATACATTTTGGTATTGTTATGTACATTGTATTGGATTGTATTGCTGTGTGCTTCTGCAGCATGCCTTTTCTAACGATATTTGGGCCATAGTTTCGAGAGAGTTTCCGTGACCCCCCGCTGGTCCCCCGTGCTCCTGCTGTCCGGGTGGCCTTTGCGTCTGTCCCGCCCCGAGGGTGGGGGCGGCTCCACTTTATTACAATGAGAATGTGTTGTTTTCTGTGTATATGTGTGTGTGTGGGGTGTGTGTGTGGGTGCGTGTGTGCAAGTGTGTGGGTGGGTGTGTGTGTTTGTGTGTGTGGTTTGGCTTCAGCCGACCAAGTGTGTAAACTACCACAGGGTTAATAATAACAATGTAGAGGTGGAGTCGGCCCCGTCGGTGGAGTTGCGGGATGGATTCGATGGTTACTTGGTTGGCTTGTGCGCGGGGTGGCCGGTGGTCTGTTGCGGGTACTCTCCCAAGCTGCATTTGCTGCCAGTGTTTGAAATTTTGTGTATTTTTATTTTTATTTTTTTATTTTTTTATTTTTTTGGATTCATATTTGATTTTCCTTGTAATTTGTCCAATCTTTCTCAATCGTTTGTAAATATTATGATCTTGTTAATTCAATAAAACATATAAATATAAAAAAAAAAAACACACACTAGTAACGCGTTCAAAATAGGAAAAGGTATGGACACCTCAGTCTTTAAAAAATAGATGCAGGTGTTATACAAGATACTATAATATATGCTTCAAATAATACATTCATGTAATTATATCTTACACATTTAAGGAACATTTAGTGTATGTCTTTTTTTGTTTGCTTTTCATGATGTGATTTCAATTATAGAAATTGTATTGTTTTGATTGAAACAAAGAAAAACAGAAATATAAATTATAAACATAATAAAAACATAATGATGAACATGGCGAGACAAATAATAACGGCGATCGGATGCATGTTAATGATATTATTGTACAGGAATAACTAAAACATATCATAACAATGAAATAGATTGAACATGTAAAATTTGAATAGACACCGTTAAACAGTAACTTCGAAAATCAATCCTTGCATTTATCCCTTCATTATCGCATGATTGATATTGTTGGGTACACACAAACGAAATATTGGAATGATTATAATAATTGTTTGGTTAGGTGTGGGTCGGACAAAACAAATGTATTGTGCTCCTTGATTTTCTTTGAATATTTAATTTTCATTAACGTTGTATAGTGACATGCAGTGTATACAATACAGCAAATGAATAAACGCAAATCCACAAACAAGTCATGGACAAACATGTAGTTATAACTCAAGGTAATGGAATACTCCAAAAAGGTATAAACTTTATGCACTATACACCATGCAACATTCATTCATGTGCCAACTAAATAACGGCTCCACTCAACTCACTATTTCGTATAACATTATATTTTTTATAAATGAATACACTGCACATATTTTGAAATATAATGGTCCAACGACTCTGCTATACTAGAAGGAGATTTTCTGGGTATGACCTCATAGGCTCACATTCCAATAATTGCTTCAAAGCCTTCACATTCTATGTTGTTCCTGGTTATATTGAATGATACAATATACATATATACAAACCTATGATGAAAAAGGGCTTCGAGGTAAGTAGTTTTAATTATCGAACATGTAATAACTAGATTGAGGTTGATACATGTTTCCATATGTATCAGATATGTAAACGACTGTAAGCTTATTGGAGTAAATTGTACAAATGCACAGTTTCAAATAATGGGAGCTGATGAAGGAACTGAACAACAATCCTTACTGGAATATACTGTAGTTAGATTGTAACTGTCTTTATATCTGTCACTTGTCTTCAGGAGTTTCGAGTGTTTGTTGCCAAGACCGATTGTGACGGGTCCGAGACCACTGGTTGAAAAGGATAAAAAGTGATCGACCTTTCTGAATTTGACGGGTACATAGGCACCCAACGCCCCCCTGGCTATGGACATACAATCATTCATAAAATCCATGTTTTTGTCAATTTAAAAAACACAAAATATATGGTAGGAGTTTCCCTTTTGTTAATACTCCTTTTGGTATTTTTACGAACTCATGTTTCTTTAGAATGTAGTAAAAGTAATACAATTGTGTAAACAAATTCTAATTTTGCAAAACGTGCTTGGTCCAAGTTTTTGTTCTAAGGTTGTATTTCGTCATGGTAAATGAGTCGTTAGAATCGAATTATTTAATATATGATGCCATAGGCTGGCCAAAATGACAATCAATTGTAGACTGACGTAATCCTCGGGATGTAATGTAAGCGCGGATTAATACAGTGGCGAAATGAGCAAAACATTTTGGGGGCACACAAATACTATCCGCATCACTATCAGGTATAGCGTAATTGCCAACTCAGTTTGAACAAGTGGTGAGTCTTGGACATTGCGAGGGGGCGAAGCGACCATGCCCGAGCGGTGGAGGGTCTGTCCCCCTCCTACCGTGTGAGTTTTGCATTTTTTAACTTGAAACTGTGCAATCTGGTGCAAAAAATTTGGGGTTGGCGCTAGGTACTATATGTTGGTAAGTGCGTCATGATTCCACCAACTAGATCAAACAATCGTATTTGTTTCATGAAGAAAACATTAGTTTTATACAATATTCACCCACCAACAACAATATTGACAAGGTTACATTTACAGTTCAAATATTGCACCAAATGCCACAAAAAGGTATACCAGACGTAGACGAGATTGATTCACTAGGGAGCGAAGCGACCGTGAGGGGGGATTTGATGGGAGGTGGGTGTCGGCCCATGCACGGTAGGGAAGATTTAAACTTAAAATGATGTAATCTGGTGCATGCATACCTGAGAAGGAAATTTGATTTGACATGAAGAATAATCTGACTTATCATGTCTGAAGAAATACCCTTTTACAAATCACTGATATCGAATTAGAAATAAACCATGATTGATTGTATTGTTTGTATTTATTTAATTATTTAATTATTTTGTTTTGGATTTTTGTTTTATTTTATTTTATTGGGGGGGGGGGGGGGAACTGCCATTTAGCCCCCTTGGCTGCTACAGTCTTGCTCATAGAATAGATGTGGGTCTAGTGAAGCCTAACAGCGAGATCAATATTTTGGATGCATCATGAGAATATGAACCTTCTTGTGTGATTTTTACAGGCTCCGTGAGAGCGCAAGTATTCAACAACTGTTTTATCAGAAGCCAAATCCAATGGGGTGTTTCCTGTATTACTCTTCTTATTGATATTAACCCCTTTATCTAGTAGAAACTTTACTATATCAAGATGACCTTTCCAACAGGCATCATGCAGAGGTCTCCAGCCTTTGTTATTCTATGTTACTTTGCTCCTTTTGTTAACAAAAACCCTACTACCTCGAGTGCATTGTCCTTAGCCGCCAGGTGTAATGGAGTGTTTCCTGCATAAGTTTTCCTGTGGATATAAGCCCCACTATCCAGGAGGAACTTTACTATATCAAGATGTCCATTCCAAGCTGCAACATGAAGAGGAGTTAAACCATCCCTTTTCCTTTGATCTACTTTAGCTCCTTTAGAGATGAGACACTTCACAATGTCAAGATGACCTTTCCAACAGGCATCATGCAGAGGTATCCAGCCTTCGTTATCAACCTGTGCTATATTAGCTCCATTTGCTAACAAAAACCCTACTACCTCGAGTGCATTGTCCTGAGCCGCCAAGTGTAATGGAGTGTTTCCTGCATTAGTCCCCTTGTCGATATCAGCCCCACTATCGAGGAGGAACTTTACTATATCAAGATGTTCATTTTCAGCTGCAACATGAAGAGGAGTAAAACCATCTTTTTTCACTTGATCTATAATGGATCCCTTTGCTAACAAAAGCCGTACTACCTCGAGTGCATTGTTTTGTGCAGCGCTGTGTAAAGAGGTGGCCCCTGTATTATCCTTCTTGTGGATATCAGCCCCATTATCCAGTAGGAACTTTACTATTTCAAGATGTCCATTCCCAGCTGCAACATGAAGAGGAGTCGCACCATCCTTTTTCACTTGATCTACTTTAGCTCCTTTAGAGATGAGACACTTCACAATATAAAGATGACCTTTCGAACTGGCATTATGCAGAGGTGTCAAGCCTTCGTTATCATCCTTCTCTATGTTAGCTCCCTTTGCTAACAAGAACTCTACTACCTCGAGTGCATTGTCCTGAGCAGCCAAGTGTAATGGAGTGTTTCCTGTATTAGACCCCTTGTGGATATTAGCCCTATTATCCAGGAGGAACTTTACTATATCAAGATGTTCATTTTCAGCTGCAACATGAAGAGGAGTAAAACCATCTTTTTTCACTTGATCTACTTTAGCTCCTTTAGAGATGAGACACTTTACAATTTCAAGATGACCTTTCGAACTGGCATTATGCAGAGGGGTCAAGCCTTCGTTATCACCCTGCTCTATGTTAGCTCCCTTTGCTAACAAGAACTCTACTACCTCGAGTGCATTGTCCTGAGCAGCCAAGTGTAATGGAGTGTTTCCTGTATTAGACCCCTTGTGGATATTAGACCTATTATCCAGGAGGAACTTTACTATATCAAGATGTTCATTTTCAGCTGCAACATGAAGAGGAGTAAAACCATCTTTTTTCACTTGATCTACTTTAGCTCCTTTAGAGATGAGACACTTCACAATGTCAAGATGACCTTTCCAACAGGCATCATGCAGAGGTGTCCAGCCTTCGTTATCACCCTGTGCTATATTAGCTCCCTTTGTTAACAGGAACTCTACTACATCGAGTGCATTGTCCTGAGCCGCCAAGTGTAATGGAGTATCTCCTGCATCACATCCCTTGTGCATATCAGCCCTATTATCGACGAGAAACTTTACTATATCAAGATGTCCATTCGAACTGGCATAATGCAGAGGTGTCAAGCCATCGTTATTCCCCTCTTCTATGTTGGCCCCCTTTGCTAACAAAAACCGTACTACCTCTTGTGAATTGTTTTGTGCAGCGCAGTGTAATGGAGTTTCTCCGTTAATATTCGTCTCATGGATATCAGCCCCATTATCCAGGAGGAACTTTACTATTTTAAAATGTCGACTCGCAGCTGCAACATGAAGAGGAGTCACATCATCCTTTTTCACTTGATCTATTTTAGCTCCTTTAGAGATGAGACACTTCACAATGTCAAGATGACCTTTCTCACAGGCACTATGCAGAGGTGTCCAACCTTCGTTATTACCATGTTCTATAATGGATCCCTTTGCTAACAAAAGCCGTACTACCTCGAGTGCATTGTTTTGTGCAGCGCTGTGTAAAACGGTGGCCCCTGTATTATCATTCTTGTGGATATCAGCCCCATTATCCAGTAGGAACTTTACTATTTCAAGATGTCCATTCCCGGCTGCAACATGAAGAGGAGTCGCACCATCCTTTTTCACTTGATCTACTTTAGCTCCTTTAGAGATGAGACACTTCACAATATAAAGATGACCTTTCGAACTGGCATTATGCAGAGGTGTCAAGCCTTCGTTATCACCCTGCTCTATGTTAGCTCCCTTTGTTAACAAAAACTGCACTACCTCGAGTGCATTGTTTTGAGCAGCCGCGTGTAGCGAATTGGTTCCGTTATTAGTCTTCTTGTGGATATCAGCCCCATTTCGCACGAGGATCTTTACGATATCAAGATGACTGTTCGAACAAGCATTATGCAGAGGTGTCCAACCTTCGTTGTTACTCTGTTCTATGTCTGCCCCCTTTGACAACAAAAGTTCCACTACCGTAAGCGCATTGTCTCGAGCGGCTATGTGTAACGGAGTGGTTCCTGTACTAGAAACCTTGTGGATATCAGCCCCATTATCCAGGAGGAACTTTACTATATCAAGATGTCCATTCGCAGAGGCAACGTGAATAGGAGTCAAACCATAATGTTGCACTTGATCTAATTTAGCTCCTTTTGAAACAAGACATTTAGCGATGTCCAGATGACCTTTCCTACAGGCATCATGCAGAGGTGTCCAGCCTTCGTTATCACCCTGTGCTATATTAGCTCCCTTTGTTAACAGGAACTCTACTACCTCGAGTGCATTGTCCTGAGCCGCCAAGTGTAATGGAGTATCTCCTGCATCACATCCCTTGTGCATATCAGCCCTATTATCGACGAGAAACTTTACTATATCAAGATGTCCATTCGAACTGGCATAATGCAGAGGTGTCAAGCCATCGTTATTCCCCTCTTCTATGTTGGCCCCCTTTGCTAACAAAAACCGTACTACCTCTTGTGAATTGTTTTGTGCAGCGCAGTGTAATGGAGTGTCTCCGTTAATATTCGTCTCATGGATATCAGCCCCATTATCCAGGAGGAACTTTACTATTTTAAAATGTCGACTCGCAGCTGCAACATGAAGAGGAGTCACATCATCCTTTTTCACTTGATCTATTTTAGCTCCTTTAGAGATGAGACACTTCACAATGTCAAGATGACCTTTCTCACAGGCACTATGCAGAGGTGTCCAACCTTCGTTATTACCATGTTCTATAATGGATCCCTTTGCTAACAAAAGCCGTACTACCTCGAGTGCATTGTTTTGTGCAGCGCTGTGTAAAACGGTGGCCCCTGTATTATCATTCTTGTGGATATCAGCCCCATTATCCAGTAGGAACTTTACTATTTCAAGATGTCCATTCCCGGCTGCAACATGAAGAGGAGTCGCACCATCCTTTTTCACTTGATCTACTTTAGCTCCTTTAGAGATGAGACACTTCACAATATAAAGATGACCTTTCGAACTGGCATTATGCAGAGGTGTCAAGCCTTCGTTATCACCCTGCTCTATGTTAGCTCCCTTTGTTAACAAAAACTGCACTACCTCGAGTGCATTGTTTTGAGCAGCCGCGTGTAGCGAATTGGTTCCGTTATTAGTCTTCTTGTGGATATCAGCCTCATTTCGCACGAGGATCTTTACGATATCAAGATGACTGTTCGAACAAGCATTATGCAGAGGTGTCCAACCTTCGTTGTTACTCTGTTCTATGTCTGCCCCCTTTGACAACAAAAGTTCCACTACCGTAAGCGCATTGTCTCGAGCGGCTATGTGTAATGGAGTGGCTCCTGTACTAGACACCTTGTGGATATCAGCCCCATTATCCAGGAGGAACTTTACTATATTAAGATGTCCATTCGCAGAGGCAACGTGAATAGGAGTCAAACCATAATGTTGCACTTGATCTAATTTAGCTCCTTTAGAAACAAGACATTCAGCAATGTCCAGATGACCTTTCCTACATGCATAATGCAGTGGTGTCCAGCCTCCGATATTTCTCTGTTCTATGTTAGCTCCCTTTGCCAACAAACGCTCTACTACCTTTAGTGCATCGTCTCGAGCGGCGAGGTGTAATGGAGTTTCTCCGTTATTAGACCCCTTGTTAATTCTAGCCCCATTCTGTAGTAGGAAGTGAACTATATTAAGATGTCCATTCGAAGCAGCAACATGCAGAGGAGTTATGCCATCCTGTTTTCCTTGATCTACTTTAGCTCCATTAGTAACACAACATTGAACAATGTGAAGATGACCTTTCCAACAGGCATAATGCAACGGTGTCCAGCCTCCGTCTTTTCCCTGGTCGATGTCAGCGCCCTTTGCCAACAGAAGCTCTACTACCTCGAGTGCATTGTCCCGAACAGCTATGTGTAATGGAGTGGCTCCTGTATTAGTCTCCTTTTGGACATTAGCCCCATTATCCAGGACAAATTTTACAAAATCAAGATGTCCACTCGAACTGGCATGATGGAGAGGTGTCAAACCATGTTTATCACCCTGATCTATGTTTGCTCCCTTTACTAACAAAACACGTATTACATCGAGTGCATTTGTTTTAGCAGCCTTGTGTAAAGAGGTGTCTCCGTTAATACTTGTCTTGTGGATATTAGCCCCATTATCTAGGAGGAACTTTACTATATAAAGATGTTCATTCGCAGCGGCAACGTGAAGAGGAGTCAAACCATCCTTATTCACGTGATCTACTTTGGCCCCTTTAGAGATGAGACATTGAACAATGTTTAGATGACCTTCCCAACAGGCATTATGAAGAGGTGTCCAGCCTTCGTTATCACCCTGTTCTATGTCAGCTCCCTTTGCCAACAGAAGCTCTACTACCGGGAGTGCATTTTTATGAGCAGCCCAATTTAATGGAGTCGCCCCATTAATTGACCTCTTTCGGATAACAGCCCCATTATCTAGGAGAAACTTTACTATATCAAGATGTCCATTCCAACTGGCATCATGAAGAGGTGTCAAGCCTTCGTTATCACGCTGTTCTACGTTTGCTCCTATTGCTATCAAAAACCGTACTACCTCGAGTGCATTTTTTTGGGCAGCCATGTGTAAAGGGGTTCCTCCGTTCATATTCGTCTTGTAGATATCAGCCCCGTTATCTAGGAGGAACTTTACTATATCAAGATGTCCATTCGCAGCGGCAACTTGAATGGGGGACAAACCATCTTTGTTCGATTCATCTAATGTAGCTCTATTAGAAACAAGACATTTAGCAATGTGAAGATGACCTTTCCAACAGGCATAATAAAGTGATGTGCAGCCTTCGTATCCACCCTGGTCTATATTAGCTCCCTTTGACAACAGCAGTTCTACTACCTTTAGTGCATTGTCTCGAGCGGCAAGGTGTAATGGGGTATCTCCGCTATTACACCCCTTGTGAATACTAGCCCCATTCTGAAGTAGAAAGTGAACTATATCAAGATGTCCATTCGCAGCTGCAACATGAATAGGAGTCATACCATCCATTTTCACTTGATCTACTTTAGCTCCTTTAGAGATGAGACACTTTAAAATATCAAAATGACCATTCCAACATGCATTATGCAGAGGTGTCCATCCCTTGTTATTACCCTGTTCTATGTTAGCTCCCTTTGCTAACAAAAAACGTACTACCTCGAGTGCATTTTGTTGAGCAGCACAGTATAATGGAGTGTCTCCTGTATTAGACCCCTTGTTGATATCAGCGCCATTATCGAGGAGGAACTTTACTATATTAAGATGCCCATTCGAACTGGCAGCATGGAGAGGTGTCCAGCCATTGGTATTAACCTGTTCTATGTTAGCTCCACTTAACATCATAAGCTGTACTACCTCTAGTGCGTTTTTTTGAGCTGCGAAGTTTAATGGAGTGTTTCCTGAATTAGACACCTTGTGGATATCAGCCCCATTATCTAGGAGGAACTTTACTATATCAGGATTTCCAATCTCGGCGGCAACATGGAGAGGAGTCATGCCATCCCTTTTTACTTTATCTACTTTTGCTCCTTTGGAGATGAGACACTTCACAAGGTCAAGATGACCTTGCTCACATGCATTATACAGAGGTGTTCGGCCTGTGTAATCACCTTGTTCTATCATGGCCCCATTTGCTAACAAAAACCGTACTACCTGGAGTGCATTGTTTAGAGCAGCCTTGTGTAAAGGAGTGTCTCCGATATTACACTTCTTGTGGATTTCAGCCCCATTAGCTAGGAGGATGCTTGCTATACCGATATGTCCATTCCAAGCTGCAACATGAAGAGGAGTCGAACCATTTTTTCCCGCTTGATCTACTTTGGCTCCTTTAGAGATGAGACACTTCACAATGTCAATATGACCTTTCCAACAGGCTTCATGCAGAGGCGTCCAACCATCAGTATCACCCTGGTCTATGTTAGCACCTTTTAACAAAAGAAGCTCTACTACATTGAGTGCTTTGTTCCAAGCAGCGTATTCTAAAGGAGTGTTTCCGATATTACTCGTCTTGTTGATATCATCCCCATTACCCAGAAGGAACCTTACTATGGCAACATGTCCTTTCCAAGCAGCAACATGGAGAGGAGTCATACCATCCCTTTTCACTTGAACTAATTTAGCTCCTTTAGAGATGAGAAAATTCACAATGTCAAGTTGGCCTTTCTCACGGGCAGACTGGACAGGTGTCCATCCCTCGTTACCATCCTGTTCTATGTCTGTTCCCTTAGCGAACGAGAACTCTTCTATCTCGAATGCATTGTCCCGAACCGCCAAAGATAATGGAGTGGCTCCTGTATTAGTCCCCTTACGGATATCAGCCCCATTATCAAGCAGGAACGTTACTATATCAAGGTGTCCTTTCGCAGCTGTAACATGAAGAGGAGTCGCACCATCCTTTTTCACTTTATCTACTTTGGCTCCTTTAGATATGAGACATTTAACAATGTCAAGATGACCTTTCCAACACGCATAATGCAGCGGTGTCCATCCGTCGTTATCACCCGGTTCTATTTTAGCTCCCTTTGCTAACAAGAACTCTACTACCATAAGTGAATTTTGACGAACAGCCCAGTGTAATGGAGTAGCTCCAGCATTAGACCCCTTGCAGATATCAGCCCCAGTATCTAGGAGGAACTTTACTATATCAAGATGTCCATTCCCAGCTGCAACATGTAGAGGAATCTCACCATCCTTTTGCACCTGATCTACTTTAGCTCCTTTAGAGATGAGACACTTCACAATGTCAAGATGACCTTCTTCACAGGCACCATGGAGAGATGTCCAGCCTTCGTTATCACTCTGTTCTATCTTAGCTCCCTTTAACAACAGAAGCTCTACTATCCTGGGTGCGTTGCTCTGAGCAGCACAGTTTAATGGAGTGTCTCCGTTATTACTCGTCTTGTGGATATCAGCCCCGTTATCTAGGAGGAACCTTACTATATCAAGATGTCCATTCCAAGCTGCAACATGAAGAGCAGTTGCACCATTATTTTCCATTTGATCTACTTTGGCTCCTACAGAGATGAGACACTTAACAATGTCAAGATGACCCTTCCTACATGCATCATGGAGAGGTGTGCAGCCATCGTTATTACCCTGTTCTATGTTGGCTCCCTTTGCTAACAAAAATCCCACTTCCTCGAGTGCGTTGTTTTGGGCAGCGTTGTGTAAAGGAGTGTCTCCGGTATTACTCTTCTTGTGGATATCAGCCCCATTACCCAAGATAACCCTTACTATATCAAGCTGTCCATTCCAAGCTGCAACGTGAAGAGGAGTGGAACCATCCTTTATCACTTGATCTACTTTGGCTCCTTTAGAGATGAGACACTTCACAATGTCAAGATGTCCTTTCTCACAGGCACTATGCAGAGGTGTCCATCCCTTGTTATTACCCTGTTCTATGTTAGCTCCCTTTAACAAAAGAAGCTCTACTACATCGAGTGCGTTGTTCCGAGCAGCGTATTTTAACGAAGTGTCCCCGTTATTAATCGTCTTGTGGATATCAGCCCCATTACCCAGCAGGAACCTTACTATATCAAGCTGTCCATTCCAAGCTGCAACGTGAAGAGGAGTGAAACCATCCTTTATCACTTGATCTACTTTGGCTCCTTTAGAGATGAGACACTTCACAATGTCAGGATGACCTTTCTCACAGGCACTATGCAGTGGTGTCCATCCCTTGTTATTACACTGTTCTATGTTAGCTCCCTTTGACAAAAGGAGCTCTACTACCTTGAGTGCGTTGTTCCGAGCGGCGTATTCTAATGCAGTGTCTCCGTTATTACTCGTCTTGTGGATATCAGCCCCATTACACAGGAGGAACTTTACTACATCAAGCTGCCCATTTGATAGGTTCGAAGCTGCAACATGAAGAGGAGTCCAACCATTCTGTATCACTTGATCTACTTTGCCTCCTTTAGATATGAGATATTCAATAATGTCAAGATGACCGTAACTACAACCATAATGCAAAGGTGTCCAGCCTTTGTTATCAACTTGTTCTATGTCAGCTCCCTTTTCTAATAAAAACCGCACTACCTCGACTTTGTTTTTTTGGGCAGCTTTGTGTAAAGTAGTGTCTCCATTATTACTAGCTTTGTGTATATCAGCCCCATTATCAAGGAGAAACTTTACTATATCAAGATGTCCATTTCTAGCTGCAACATGAAGAGGAGTAGAGCCATCGTCCTTCACTTGATCTAGCTTCGCCCTATAACACATGTTAGAAATGAGGCAAATTACTATGTCAAGATAACCTTTCTCACATGCATCATGAAGAGGTGTGCTTCCTTGTTCATCACCCCGTTTCATGTTAGCTCCCTTTGATAGCAACAACTCGACAACCTCAATTTTGTTTTCTCTGACAGCGAAGTGTATTGGATTGTCCCCGATGGTAGTCGCCTTGTTTATACTAGCACCATTTTTTAGTAAAACAAGTACTATATCAAGATATCCATGCGAAGCCGCAACATGAAGAGGAGTCAAACCATAATCGTTTTCTTGATCTACTCTTGCTACTTTAGAGAGAAGGCACTTCACGGCGTCAATATGACCATGCTTACATGCAAGATAGAGAGCTGTAAACCCACCGTTGTTACCTTCGTATACCTTAGCTCCTTCTGATACCAACACCTCTATAACATCGACCGAGTTAGTTCTAGCAGCATAGTGTAAGGGAGTATCCCCCGTACTGGATCTTTTAAGGACATTTGCACGCTTTTCTAGAAGAAACTTGATTACATCGACATGTCCATTTGAAGCTGCAACATGAAGTGGAGTACAACCATCCTTGCATAATTGGTCTACTTTTGCTCCATTATATATGAGGCATTTGACAATATCAAGATGACCCTTCTCACAGGCAGAGTGGAGAGGTGTCCATCCCTTGCTGTCGCCCAGGTATGAGCTAGCTCCCTTAACTAACAAAAACTCTACTACTGCGAGTGCATTTTCTTTTGCTGCCCAGTGTAATGGAGTTTCTCCGGTAATAGACTCTTTGAGAATGTTATTCCTATTATCTAGAAGGAACCTTACTATTTCAAGATGTCCATTCCCAGCTCCAACATGAAGCGGAGTTGCGCCATTGTTGTTCACTGGATCTACTTTGGCTCCATTAAAGATGAGACATTTAACAATATCAAGATGACCTTCTGCACATGTATGATGAAGAGGTGTGCATCCTTCGTTATCTACTTGTTCTTTGTTAGCTCCTTTTGATAGCAAATACTCTACCACCGTGAGAGCATTTTGCTGAGCCGCATAGTGTAATAGGGTGGCTCCGGTATTATACATCTTGTGGATATGAGCCCCGTTTTCTAAGAGGAACTTGACTACATCACGATGTCCATTCGAAGCTGCAACGTGAAGAGGACTTACACCATCATTGGCAACGTGATCTGAATTAGCTCCTTTGGAAACAAGCCATTTAACAATGTCAAGATGACCTCTAACGCAGGCACTGTGGAGAGGTGTCCAGTCATTGTTATCACCCTTGTCTATGTTAGCTCCGTGTGACAACAGCATCTCTACTACATTGAGTTTATTGTTTTGAGAAGCCAAGTGTAATGGAGTGTTTCCGTCATTACAATTTGTGTCAATGTTAGCCTTATTATCAATGAGGAATACAACTATTTCAAGAAATCCATTCGAAGAGGCAACATGAAGTGGAGTCGCACCATTCTTATTCACTGGCTCTACCCTAGCTCCATTAGAGACAAGACATTTAACACTATCAAAGTGACCTTGTGAACAGGCATAATGGAGAGGTGTCAAACCATCGTTATCAACTTGTTCCTTGTTAGCTCCTTTTGATAACAAAAACTCTACTACTTCGGTTTTATTTTCCTTAACCGCAAAGTGTAATGGAGTGGCTCCGAAGTAAGACGTTTTGTTGATATCAGCCCCAATATCAAGAATGAACTTTACTATATCTAGATGTCCATTCGCAGCTGCAACATGAATAGGAACAGAGCCGTCTTCTTTCACTGGATTCATATTTGCTCCATTAGACGTGTTAGAACTGAAGCAATTGGCAATGTCAAGATATCCTTTTTCACATGCATCATGGAGGGGTGTGCTGCCATGTTCATCACCCCGTTTCATTTCAGCTCCCTTCGATAGCAATAATTTGACAACCTCAAGTTTATTTTCCCTGACCGCAAAGTGCAATGGTGTGTCCCCGACGGTAGACGACTTGTGGATATTAGCCCCATTTTCAATGAGGAACACTACTGTATCAAGATGACCATTCGAAGCAGCTACATGAAGAGCACTCAAACCTTCATCGTTCTTTTCATCTACGCTTGATCCGTTAAAAAGGAGACACTTCACAACGTCAGGATGACAATGTTTACATGCATAATGAAGAGGTGTCCAGCCATCGTTGTTACATATGTATACCTTAGCTCCTTCTAATAACAACAACTCTATAACATCAACCGAATTAGTTCCAGCAGCGTAGTGTAATGGAGTATCCCCCGTACTGGACCTTTTAATGACATTTGCCCGCTTGTCTAGAAGAAACTTTATTACATCAACATGTCCATTCGAAGCTGCAACATGAAGTGGAGTGCCACCAACTTTGTCTAATTGATCTACTTTCGCTCCTTTAGATATGAGGCATTTGACAATGTCAAGATTACCTTTCTCACAAGCAGTGTGGAGAGGTGTCCAGCCCTCGTTGTCGCCCACGTATGTGTTAGCTCCCTTGGATAACAAAAACTCTACTACCTCGAGTGCATTTTCTTTTGCCGCCGTGTGTAATGGGGTTTCTCCGATATAAGACTCATTGTGTATACCAGCCCCACTATGTAGGAGGAATCGTACTATATCAATATGTTTTTTCGAAGCTGCAACGTGAAGATTAGTCAGACCATCTTTGTTCGCCAGATCTATATTAACTCTATTGCATATGAAACATTTGACGATATCAAGGTAACCTTTCTCACAGGCACGATGTAGAGGTTTCCAGCCATCATTATCTTCTTGATCTATGTTTTCTCCCTTTGATAGAAAAAACTCTACTACTTCGAGTTTATTTCCCTTGACCGCGAAGTGTAATGGAGTGGCTCCGATGTTGGACATCTTTTTTATATCAGCCCCACTATCTAGGAGGAACTTAACTATCTCAACATGTCCACTCAAAGCTGCAACATGAAGAGGAGTAGAGCCATCGTCTTTTACTGGATCTACTTTGGCTCCTTTATAGATGAGACACCTAACAATATCAAGATGACCATTTTCACAAGCATAATGGAGTGGTGTCCAGCTACCGTTATTACCCTGTTCTATGTTAGCTCCCTTTGACAATAGAAGCTTTGTTAACTCGAGAGCATTGTCCCGAGCAGCGAGGTGTAATGGGGTGTCTCCGATGTCAGACCCTTTGTGAATATTAGCCAAATGTTCAAGGAGATAATTTACTACATCAATATTTTTGTTACAAGTAGCAACGTGAAGTGGCGTTAAGCCTTCTATGTTTACTTGATATATTATTGCTTGATAAGAGATGAGACACTTGACAATATCTAGATTACCATTTTGTGAGGCATAATGAAGAGGCGTCCAACCGTTATCATCCCCCTTGTTTACGTACGCTCCAGATAACAGCAACCGTTCGACGACATTCAGTTTGCTTTCCTTCACTGCCTGATGTAAAGCTGTATCTTCGTCGTTGACTTCCTGGGTGCTGAAATGATAAGGAAATCTCAATAAAATGTAGAACACTCTTTCCATGTATTCTTAAATTTCGTTCTTTTGTTATATGCATGTATACCCGTTTTCGTTTGAATTCTTAACACAAGATTGTCTACTATTAATGATGTTTGGTATAGTTATGCACATTGGGTATTGATGTTGTGTTTATTTTGTTTCTGATTGAGCGTATAGGGAGGGGAAATATGACGATATCAAATCCAAGGCCCCACCTCTGAATCTGAAAAGATGAACAATACAGGGTGGAACGCTACTTCTCCTAGAGAAGGGCCTGTTCACAATTTCATCACATGTTTGAATAATGTTCTAATTGACACACTTTCAATTTCAATGGCAGTTGTTATGTCATAATAGCTAAACCATGATGAGGACAAGAAAGGCATTGATAAGCCATTGTATGGAAACATGCAGTGCATGTTATTTTGAGCATGGTGTTTTGTACTTATATCTTTTGTTATCTCCAGTTAGCTGACCAAGGGCACAATAGGGCACACTCTAAAAACGCATAGGTTTCAACCATTCTTTAAAAAATAGCAAAATTGAGCTTGAGATGTTTTTTGAACAACAATTGTTTAATACATGTATAGAGATCATCAACAACTATTTAGAAACCTCTGTTGGATTTTTGTAAAAGTGTACCATTTTGTTCGAAGGCTAGTTTAAAACTATCGAAATACTGTCGGCCCCACAATAATTATAAATTGTTATATTGAAGGATATTTCAGCCGTCTCTGAGACAAAGTTGATTATGACATTAAAGTTGTGCGCTCTCCCAAATCTGACACTTAGTGTTTCATTACCTCACAAACAAATAATTCATCAAAGCCCTATATACCAAAACTGAACTAGCCCTTTAAGTGCATTTTACATAAATGCTATAACTTGTTAAATGTATTCATACTATCTATCAGCAAACACATAAGTCATAAACACTAATGCATGAAATAATGATTAATCAAAACAGTACCTTTTCCCGGCGATGTTCGGATGACATCGAATGCGTAAGTTATCCGTTGATCGTGATCCCTAAAAAAAAAAAAAAATAACATGAAATCATTCACAATTTCAATAAGGCTAGTATTGAAAATAACTGTTCCTATTCTAAGTTGAAATGTGCAGTTACGTAACACAATGCTCGACACTGGCACTGGCCTGCTGGCCCGGGGCCAGTGAAATTGCACTTGGGGCCAGCAAAATGTATAAAAGTCATATTTTGGTGGCAGATTTTCAACCCGACATTGACAAAATGAAAAATTCTTGTTTTCTTTTATGTCATGCTTCATCTGTAATCACATGTTTGATAAGGTAAGAGTGATATTTTCAATAGTAAAAAGCTTACTCATGATATACAATTTTGTGGCCAGTATATGTTCTTTCGAGCCAACAGAATAGGGGAAGAATTGATTTCACTGGCCCGACCGGGGCACCGACTAAAAAGGTGAGTGTGGAGCCCTGCGTAAAGTATATGACTTCTTCCTGGTCCACAATAAAATGCAATTTAAAGATACAGCAGATATATTGAGAATTGAAAGAGAGTGGGTGCGTTAGTTTTCTGAATAATATTTAACCCTAAAAAGGCCGGGCTATTTGAGGTCTTCAGCAGGCCGGGGGGCCATTATGCCCCCCCCCCTAAGATCTCGGCCGCGGAGCGGCCGATCGCCGTGAAAAATTGCACGCATGATAAGTGAAGTGTATAGAATGCAATGGTTATTTCAATTTTTTGAAAAATTCATTAATTTGCATATTTATGGTAATTTATGCAAATAAGGTCATAAAATTCATATTTTTACCCATAAATCATATATTCTTCATAATTAAACTCTGGTTTTCACTACATATATTCTTGAGAGCATTTGGAATAATAATACGACAACAACATTTGGAAGAGCCAGCATCTTCCTTATGTTTTCTATTGTTTTTATAATTTATTATGTATTTCTTTGTTTTTTTTAACTTATGTATTTTATTTTTTTATTTTTTTTATTTCTAACTATAATTCAACTATTTTGAACCCCAAAACAAACATATAAAATGCAAACAAGACCAAATAACCAATGATATACCTCCTTTTACGAAAACTGATATTTCCATTATGTTTTGTACACAAATCACGAAATTGAGCAATTTTCGGGCTGACATGCATAGACAAAAGGTCACGTGACTTCGTAACGGTAGGTCCGATTTTCAAATTTGTTGTTTTAAAATATGCGCAAGACCGCGTGATCTTACCGCGTCTTGGAGCAAATAACAAAAATCGCGGAGGGGAGGGGCCATTATGGCCCCCCCCCCGGCCTTTTTAGGGTTTTAAGAGAATAGTGTTTCTAAAGAGTGTTATGGTATACAATAATTCGTCGCAAAGACCATATGAATGACAACCACTGATTGGGGTTAATATGGTATTAATTAATTAATTGATGGAAATTAATTTGGTGACCCGTTCTCGCATAGTTTGTGAGTTTGATGAGACCTGACTACCCGTGGCATCTCAAGACGTATACTTATGATATTTATGGAAGCATTTTGTTATTATGTTTTACTATGAATTGTAGCGATCGTACTAATTATTATATCTGGCACACTGTGATGCTAGGTATATGTAGCATACCTATTGTTGTGTGATCAACCAATAAACCACCAGATACGCAATATTTGGAGTCGAATTTTATTTATTTGTGTTATAGGTGAAGCACATAGTAATTCGTTTTAACCAGACGGCACGGAAGAGGTTCAAACCATTTACTATTGCATCACCCCTCGTGCGAGGCGGCGAGGCGGCGAGGTCAACGAGAGGGTCAACTAGGAACTGACCGACGGGAAGATTGGCAGCGACAGGTGTAGCGCCAGCGCGTTCCCTCGCCTCGCTAGCTAGACACGTGGCGGATTTTGTTACTGGAAAATTGTGGGGAAATAAAGTGCGATCACTTGATGTGGATTATTGGTTGAGAACACACGTAACGGGATTCCGTTACAATTTGCCCACCACCAACCCCTTACACCACTATAAAGTGGCTACTTGCTAGTAGTCGATGGTTATGATAGGATATAGCACCCCGTAGAGTTTTGGAAATCGAAACGTTAATAAGTTGTTCTTATACATGTATATGGAAGACCGGGAAATGGATAACGGGGGTAGACCTAAATAAATAGTATTGTATATGCGGTAAAGGAAATAACGCATGGGTAAATGAAGTGATTAATAAGGTGCGATTGGATTTTTTTAGATATATTCTAAGTCTATAGGTTAATGAAGACCTTATCGGTAGGATGCGACATCCAAATGCAGAGTCATGGTTGCCCAATGGTCCGGGAATCGCAGGGGAATTTTCATCGTCCCTTTTTCCCCCACAAATGGGGTTTTGGGGCGATGTTTTTCGCCCCTGGTTGGATGTCGGTCACCTCGGACTGCCCCCACATTGGGGATGAGATTAGGGAACACGCATTTGATACCCATGATCGAAGTCCAGGTGAGTTAGTAGGCGGGAATATTTATTCGTGGACCGCCCTCATAGGCTAATTAATTAGTCAATATTATTACTATGGATAAAAGATAATTCGATGCGTCTTGAGATTCAGCCGGGAGTAAGTCATTTATTGATTGGGGATGTATAGTGAGACAGGTCAGACAAGTCCGCGGGGATGGAGTTCGATTATTGATTTTTACCTCCCTGCTATTTCAAGCGAGTGATATCAAATCAGTGTAACTCGCTTGGGAGCGGAAACAGGGATGGCTTGAGTTTTGAGAGCCCTCGCGAAGACCATATGAATGACAACCACTGATTGGGGTTAATATGGTATTAATTAATTAATTGATGGAAATTAATTTGGTGACCCGTTCTCGCATAGTTTGTGAGTTTGATGAGACCTGACTATCCGTGGCATCTCAAGACGTATACTTATGATATTTATGGAAGCATTTTGTTATTATGTTATACTATGAATTGTAGCGATCGTACTAATTATTATATCTGGCACACTGTGATGCTAGGTATATGTAGCATACCTATTGTTGTGTGATCAACCAATAAACCACCAGATACGCAATATTTGGAGTCGAATTTTATTTATTTGTGTTATAGGTGAAGCACATAGTAAAGGATATAGTTTAGACTGTACAACAAAACACTCTAGCAACTCATATGGGTCATGTGCATTATTTTCGTTATGTTAATAATCCTCGCTATTCATACGTATCAGGTCTGCTGTACATAAGGCCATTATATCCTTTATACTGACTCCTTAGCTTTATAATTATGTCCGTATTTGTTATACTTTGTATGTTGGACTTGTATAATTGAATTTCTGTCGTTGCAATCACATTCTCATTTGTATAATTTGAGAAGCTCGCGTGATACACTACTCTTTGAGTTACCCACATTTTCTGCCAAAACAAAGATAACTTTGGGAGATTGTGCATTTGTTTTTTGTCGCCCCGAAACTGTGGAACAGCGTAGGCCTACCATTTTACCAGTTTACCATTTTTATTTGAGAAAATTTTAAATTGTTGATACATTTAAGTCTACCGGTATGTTAAAAACTCATTTGTTTAAGCAGGCCTTTCCATAAGCTTGTTTGTCTGTATGTTATAGTTTTGTTTGTTTTTGTTCACTTAAAGGGAGCTTTTTATAAGCGCATTAGAGTATATCTACAGTAGCTGTGCTATACAAACATGACAAATGTTCGCATTATTAGCATTATTATTTCCTTTTGTTCCTACCTTGTCAATTTGTTGTTTTTATAAAGTGCTAAATAGCTAAACTTTAACTTGAACTATCATGCTACATGCTACAACTACAAGATAGAGCACCGCAAAATAATAATAATGAGAATTTGTTTGAAATATCAGCAGGAAATTCGATTGATATAAATACTATGAAAGCAAGACACTTTTATTCTGTTCTTATAAAAATGAAACGAACGAAGCCACTATTTTGTATTTATTGGCAAGCCTACTTTGCATTACCAGAAGATTTGTTTATATGGAATGATGTTTTATTATTTAAACTGAAACAAATATCGGTTAATACAATTAAGCAATTTAATTTTAGACTCTTACATAGAATATTACCTTCGAAAGAAAATGTATTTAAATGGAACTTATTGAATGAAAATAAATGTGATGTTTGTAATTGTGTTAACACAACATTGCACATGTTATTACGTTGTAAAGCGATAACAATCCTTTGGAAAATAATAGAAAATATAATTTTGCATATGTTTAAAATTATAGTTCGTATTGATGAAAAGGTTATTATAATAGGTGTGCAACATTTTGCAAATGAAAATTGGTGTATTAATGTTATTATTAATATTACTGAGTTTGTAATTAATAGAAATTATATTGAATTTGTGAATGATAAGGCAAACAATTATTTTAAAACCAATATATTATTGAAAGAGGTTAAAATAGAAATAAAAAACTTTTTGAATTGTTCTTACCTTCCAAACAAATTTAGAAACGTAAAAGGAATAGGCCAATTATTAGAACACTTTTAGTTTATAATTGTATTAATTGTATAACTATGTAAATATTGTTTTCTGAAATAAAGTCCCTCGTAAGAGGTAAAAGAAAAAGACAAAAAAAATTATGCTACATGCGCCATACAGGTTAATCACAACACAAAGGCACGACAATACATAAGTAAAATGAGGTTAATTTGAGGTTTTCATCTCTATTTTTCATATCTATCTACAGTAGTTGTCCGTGGTGGATTCAGGGCATTAGATTCAAGTTCCTCCGAATAGTTTATTGGTTTCAAAGACCCCAGAACATCCCATAAAATGGATATTATGATAAGTTTTGAAATTCATGAATTTGGCTTGAAGGGTAAACATGTAATAAAACAAATTTTGTTCTTTAATGCTGGTTAAACCAAACATGGTATTTCCCATTATTTGAAGTACTTTGGCTTACAGTCTGATTTCCAAAGCTCGCACTTTGGATAAGGAATGGCTCGTTATGTCATAATCGGCCACATTTATTAAGAACGTGAATGTTCTTAGTATATTATACACTGCTTTACACAGATATATTCACTATCTTATATGATCTATTTCAAACTTTACCAATAAGATGATATGCAAATCGGACACACAGTTCAATGATCGGAACGTTCCTCCGCCAAATAACGATATTTTTAATCAATGTAGCTTACCTGTAGAATTGTAGACGTGTTGGTGTACAAACGATTCAAGATGATGCGCTGAACTTCAGTGCGTTGTGCCCACGAATCTACAAATTCTTGGTCAGATACGCTCTCTCTGAACGTATAACTGGTCTGCGTGTTGTAACGACAGGAAACAAACAAATAAGACCACAATAAATAACGCTATGTATTATTAGTGTAATAATTATACGAATATCACATAAGCAAGGCTTTTACTTCTGTTTGTAGAGTTATATGTTACTTTACAGCAAATGTAATATTCGGGTAATTGTAATCTATAAGATGGGCATACTTACGTCGCAAACGTTGTTAAACGAATGGAAC
>JBAMJV010013900.1:0-14419 GCA_037951105.1 Echinarachnius parma
GTTGGGAGGAAATAATGAATATCTAATGACCACAAAGAGAGCATCACTTGTCTCTCTTTCTCTCTCTCCATCTCCTTACATTACACTATTCTCCTTCAAAATAGATAATAGAGCGTTTTCGCAACCGCAACGCGGCCGTAGAAATTGGCGTGTCGTGTGCAAAATCGCTAACTTCCTATGGAAACAGCGGCCTGATCGTTCTTGAGCTGAAATCAAAGACCGTTCTTGCACGTATTTACGTCCATCAATATGCGACCGCCGAATCAGTCAACAGCCAATCATCGCTCGCCACTCGTAGCGCGAGGTCAAACGTTCATCATCGGTGCTCGCACGTGTGTAGGTGTGTAGGTGTGTAGGTGTGCAGCCAGCTGAAACGATTTGAGTCTACGTCCGCGTTGACCAAATAAGCGAAATGGCTTGTAAACCAGAGTTGTTTCAGCGCGGCGGACGTACCAATAGATCGTTCCTGCGTCGGTGGAAGCTGCGTACGACGCTGGGCGAAAACAGCCTAATAACAACCTATAGGGAACATTAATACCTTTTCTTTTTCTTGCTGCGTATCTCTCGTCATCTTCCTCATCCTCTCTCTTTCAATCTCAGATTAGATAATATCTCACTACAACTGAGTGATTTTAGCTGTAGCCTGAAACTCATCTTATTATCTCATAATTTAATCATCATCATCACAATCATCATCATTACCCTCACCATGATCATGATCATGATCATCACCATCACCATCACCCTCATCACCATCACCATCACCATCACCATCACCATCACCATCACCATCACCATCATCATCATCATCATCACCATCACCATCACCATCATCGTCTTTCTCCCTCTCTTCTAACACCATTCATATCTCATTCTTCCTTCATCCATTCCTTTCTCTCATTCATTCTCGTCTTAGCTTCTTCGATCATCTCTCACCTCTCTCCCAAAATGTTTCTCTCAATCTCTCTAAATATCTTTCCATCACGATTTCTCTCTCTTTCTTTCAAATCTCTGCCTGCCTCTCCCCATCGCTCTCTTCGATCGTCTTCCTCTCACATTCTCTTCACCACTCCCCTTCCCCGCCCTCTCTTCATCTTTCTCTCTGATTCTCCAGCCTGCAATGTCGGTCGGTCGGGATGTCAGGGGATGGGAATGGCGTGTGGAGTGTTTTGATCAACCTATCCAGGGTACCTTGACATATCTTATGAATAATGGACTGCTAGGACGAATTCACGAGGCGAATCCTGTTGAAATGCAGCGCAAGTTCGTGCCATTTTGTGCACAAACAATGCCCACTTGCCACAACAGCTGTTGCAACTGAAGGCAGGCAATTTGCTTTGCAATTGAAATACCACACTAGGTGATGTGCAGCCGGATCTGAAATGACTGTGCTCACACACTTCCGGAAAGTAAAGGGAAAACATTTTATAAAAAACAATGATGTGCTAAATAGTTAAATGTATGCAAGAATAATATTCTTTGGACACATTGAATGTCACTGGAACATTAGCCAGAAAACATTTGAAGGAAAAAAAGAAGACTAAATAAATAATAAATAATAATTAATAAATAAATAAATATGGATATCAGAAGCCTTCCCACAGGTTTAGTAGCAACTTACATACAGCATACATGGCCGGGCTTGACAATTTAGGACCCAATAAATTCTTCTTTTTGTTTCTTTTATTATACACCTAGTAGCCTTTTTGCACCCTTTTCCACCTTCAAGAAAATCATCATTTTACACAAGTTCATTTTGTACCTCTCATGACCTTATACAGAAATCGAACTTAGTGAAATGTTTCACTCATGAGCAAAGGGGTACTTCATGGTTGAATACAATACAATACAGTGCTTTACGACTCCATTTGCACAACCAACCGTGGTATTGATTCGGTGACCTTTAAAAGCTCTTGCATTGCTACTCAACAGTGAGCAGAATCCATGGAGGCTTGAGGCGATTTAGCTCACAAAATGCCACAAAGACTCCTGGAAAAATCGAACAAGGGCCCCAGATAACATCTTTTGCAGAAAGGATTTCATGCATATACCTAAGTTGGAAACAAAATACTTGTGGCCAACCTCCCCCCCCCCCCCCCCCCCCATATTCTTCCATGCAGAAAATCATCATTTAATGAAGTCTATCATTTATGACCTTTAGTAGCAACATTTTTTACTGTAAGCCACGCAATGTTTCTTCAAATTTCTTGGATGAATACAATGGCGCTTCACAACTTCACATACAAGTATGATGGGCAGTAACATTCATAGGTTTCAAATTGCAACCGAACATTGAGCAAAACCATGGATGGAGCCTTGAGGCGATTTAGCTCACAAAATGCCACAAAGACTCCTGGAAAAATCGAAGAAGAGCCCCAGATAACATCTTTTCACTCAAAGGATTTCCTACATTAATTCCTAAGCTGAAAAAAGAACTTGCAGCCCCCACCCCCCCCCCCCCCCCTTCTTCCATGCAGAAAATCATTATTTAATGAAGTCTACATTGTGCGACCTTTAGTTATACTGCTAGTCACGCAGTGTTTCTCCAAATTTCTTGGATGAACACAATAGCGCTTCACTACTTCACCTGTATGATGGATCGTGTATTGATTCAATGACCTTTATCTAGGCTTTATACTGCAAGGGACAGAGACCTTTATTGTATACAGGTATACAAAGGAGCATCCTCATGTTCTCTTGCCGCGTTTGCTGTTGTACTGGTAATTTGAAATTGATGGCAAAAACAAAACACTATGACGAAGCTCCCCCCCCCCCCCCCCCCATAAAAAAGGGGGTCATGTCTATACAGCGTATGGACCATCATAGATTACAATACAAGATTAACAATTTTGTTTTCCATTTTAATTTTGAAAGCAGAAAACTAAATACCTTCTTTTTAAATGATTGTACGTTGTTGTTTATCTAGACTAGTTTATAAGTCTCTCTTGTCAAGTCTAGCAGCTGTGTGCCCGTCTGATACGCATGCTGTAATCCATAACTTTATGATACCGACATAACTTAACTGTGTATAATTTCATAGTTATACAATTACGTTCTTATTAAAGTTCTGTAACGGTATAAATTAAAAGTTTGTTTTATGATCAGTATGATGCATGATGATTATTTCATAATGAGCGCTAATTCTATGAGTGAAGTATTATAAAGAGTATCTAGCATCATAATGTAACATCGGGAAGCTACTGAAAATCTCTAACGTCATACGTATTGAAAGATAGTGTATACCAACAGTAATTAACAGCATTTCAAATGTCAAGGTTATGCCAAGTACAGTACACATATATCTATTTGGGTGCAGAGCATTTGCACTTTCATCTTTTATAGATTCAATATGTACTTGATTAAATTAGCAATCACTAATGAATTTTCCTATCCATCACATCTGGAAATTCTTGACAAAACTACATGTATCTCTCAACTTAACACAGCTGTACCACACCTTGTGTAGTGCATTTTACATACTGTACAAGTGTGGCAGATCATGTAATACCATAAAATGTTATTCTTGTGTCTTTTAATATTCTTGTTAAATTGTTCCTAAATGATCTAGAGGTGTAACCATGCACTTTTTAAATATTAACTCATTATCCTCTAGCACTTGACCGCTTGCCCGGGGCAAGTAAAATGTCATAAATTGATTGGACAAGCAAGCTAATAGCTTGCTTGTCCAATCAGGCAACTAAATAATCGTTACTACAAGAGAACAATGTAATTTCATATGTTAATCTAAATAGATCTAGAAATAAGAGGGCAATTAAGTTTTATACTGGGCAAGTAAAATTTCAAAAATTCTCCCTTTTTTGGTCAATATTTTATCAAAAGTCTTACTAATTTCAATGTTCTCTATCAATCCATTGCCTACAGGAACCTGGTGGGCCCTGTATTAGGGATAGCAAAATCTATTACCATGGAACTGGTTAACGACAGTGTACGTGTGTATACCTATACATGTACAGTATGTATTTACCTAATTAATTTTAAAAAGGCAAGGTGACAAGCTCCTAAACAACTCACATCTGTTAATCATTGGAAGCCGATCTCCGACTGACACACGTTTGTAATTTCAATACCAGCTCCTCGGCTTGTCTCATTAGGAATGCCTATCATTCCATCACATCCAACGAACACAGTATGATACGTGTACATGTATGTACACAGGGCTTCACATAGAACAAAAACAAGTTTAAATGTCCTTTTAAAAATCATACAACAAAATACGGCTCATCTTGCAAGTGGCCCTGTAGCCTGTATAATATGCCGTCAATTTTTGATGGCGCAAAACACAAATTTACTGGCCCCAAAATTGCATTTTATTGTATAAATATTTCGCTCTTTATTAACAAAAACTACTACTGCCTGAAACAAAAATTTACTGGCCCGATAAAAATTGATTTCATTGTCTAAATATTACACCTTTTATTGATGAAAACTACAACATTTCATGGATGAGTTTTGATACAGAAGAACCAAAAATATGCCCATTCTGTCAAGTCAGTTTAATCATGCCCGATCGGGCCACTTGAAAATTGACTTTTATTAATAATTTCCTGGCCAAAAATATAAATAACAAATATTACCCTTGAGGCCCAGGCCATATGGCAAGTGCTATTAATGTGGACTGATGCGCCCTGGAATGCATACATGTACAAGTGTACAGACGAGGGTGTACGTATAGACGCATAGAAAAGGGGATTTCAGTTTGTGTACTGAGAACTTGAGAAGTGAGAAGGTTAAACAACACTGGTAATCTATTTTGCTACTTCACCTGACACATTGATGAAGAGACCAGACCGTAAAACTGAGAAACCTGTTTAATATCAAAAATTTAATTAAAGCGCTGAAATTATGAGGCATATGGCTGCCACCTGATAAGCCTGAACCTAAGGTGTCCATGCAGAAAATTAAAAAATAATTTAATTTTTAAAGGAACACGCATGATTTCACATGAATTTTGTGCAAGACCCATATTTTGGGTATGAAGATTACAGAATTGTATTAATCCAGAAAAGATAACGTCCAATATCTTAATAGGTCAAGTCAGGTCAGAGTACTGAAGAAGACCTATGATAGCCACAAATTTCAGAGGTAAATAGTTGCATTGTGATCAAAAGCTTTAAATTGTTTCTTCTTATTTCAATAGAGCTTTATGTTCATATTTGCCTCAATGTTTTTGTTTACTTCATTATGACATATCATTGTATATATTGTACATGTAGAGCTGTAAACCTGCATTAATTCTTGACAAGCACATTATGATCCATTTGCATCCTGAACTGAATATGGTTCGGTCCAAGATCTAAAGATAAATTTCTGATTTGTGATATAGCAAAAAGAAAATGTCATAAAATTGCACAGGATGACAATCCTGTTTGGTAACATTACTCCAATTGGTAACAATATCCACATTTTGATAACATTAGCCTATTTAATAAAACTACCAGTATATTCCTGAACATACACATAGATGCTCATTTCTAGCTCTGAATAATGCCGATTGGACACATATAATACGAGGTTCGGATTTGTAAATCAGACGCGCCATCTTGCAAACGCCTTGAGCATGTGCAAAATTCACACTGGCTTAGTGTTAAGTAGTGCGCACAAACTAGCCTAGTTACAACTGGCAAACTGCAGTTTAGCACTTCAAACAGTTCCTTCTTTATCCCCACACATGACAATATTCAAATAAGAAATCAGCATCTAATTGTGCCACAGTTGTGACTTGTGACTTGTGACTTGGTATTTATCTTACTACCCTATCTTTTCTCCCTAGATGTACTCAAGTAAAAGAAACAGGAATTCCCATGAGTTTGTCAGGATCTGAAAGCATGAATCTTAAATTAAAGACTGTTAAATCTGATGAGAGAAGAATAATCTCTTGTTATATTTCCCTTTAATAGTCAGACCAAGAAACATAATTTTGTTTTTTTAATTTACCAGGATCTATAACTATAGGATCTAAACTAAGCTGGCTATATTTGACATGAGTGGTGTAATTATTAGCAAAGAATTTGTTTTCATCCCACCCACAAAGATTTAGAAACAGGATTTTTACTTGAATACATCGGAATCTCTAAAAGCTGGAAACAAGTTCTGCTCAGGAAAGGGCTCTGAACATGCCAATGTGTCATATCTTAACCTATCTTTTAGAAACAGGAATTCCAATGAATTTGTCGGGATCTCAAGAATAGCATGAATCTAAAATTAAAGACGGTTGAATCTGATTAGTGAATAATAATATATTTCTATATTTTCCCTTAGTCAGATCAAGAAACAGGGTTTTATGTTAAATTTACCGGGAACTCTAGATAGAATCTAAAACTAAGCTGGCTATATTTGACCCGAGTGGTGTAATTATTAGCTTTGTCACTATATTTGTTTTGCTCACACGTACAAAGATTAAGAAACAGGATTTTTACTTGAATACATCAGAATCTCTAGTCTTAGCTGGAAACAAATTCTGGTCAGGAAAGGGCTTCGGACATGCCAATGTGTCACACAGCTCATAGATTAATAACACACCTCAACAGCTATTTTTCATAGAATTTATAAGGACCTTTGATTCAAGAATCTAAAACTAAGACAATCAATGTCGATAAGTGTGCAAACATGTTGTTACCTTTTTTCAACAAAGTCAAACATACTATAAACAACAGATCTAGAATCAGGATTTTTCATTGAATTCATCCAAACCTTATCATAGCTCTGAGGAAAACCTGATCAATGTAGGCTTCAAACATTTCTGCAATACATACATAATATATCTTAATAAGATATGGTATATGAAATTATACAAATCCTTATAACGGCTAAAGAAACACAAATTTTGTTGAATTTCTCAGGATTTTGCTTGAATCTAAAACTAAAACTATGCTAAGAAGCAGTTGCTATCTTTTTCCACCGACATCACAGGTAAGGAAGGACACAGATTTAGAAACAGGATTTGCCGATGACTTAATAGAAATTTGAGCTGGAAGCTAGTCTTGATCAGGAAAGGGCTCCGGACATGCCAACCAACGTATCATATCTTGATCTTCCTGCCACAACTGTCAAAACTGCGAAATTTACTTCTTATCTTTTCTTTTCTTTTTCTTGTCAATGATGCACTTTGTAAATTGTGTAGGCAGATGCTCTGAACTTTACTCAGTTGTGTGATTTTGAGGGATTTGCGCATGAGAGTGAAAATATGGCATACATGGTGGAATGAAACCAGAACTTTAAATTTATATTGGTGCAAAAAACAACAAAAACTTGTCAAATACACATTAAAATTGAAGTAATAGCACTCTGTAGTATGTGCTGTGTAGCATTTTAAATTTGTAATGAAAGAGATATTCTAGCTCGAGATCTAACAAATATGATGCAAAAATGAGGTTGTATTTTTTTTTTTACACACATATACTGTACTTGTAAACATGTACCAGATAGAGCTAGAGAAAAGTTACAGAAAACCCCTAAAACAAAAATTGGGAAATTTTCATAAATTATAATACAGTGTACACTGTCAGTTTATTCTGTTTTGTACAATGCTGGCCTGGAGAGCTTAAATTAATTTGATGTTACATTTTTTTGTTTTGAATATGTATAAGATGCACTACACAGTATCAATCAGCTGATTCATCCTGGCCTGGAGAATTGAGGAGGAGGAAATCTTGGGAGCTGAAATTAATTTGATGTTATATGTTTACTTTGAATGTAGATATGCTATTAATGCTACATGCATGGTACATAATGTAAGATGCACTAGAAACAATATATGTGACCTTACACCACAAAACGACCAATAAGTCGGGAAAAATGATTGTGCTGATTTTCACATGACAATAAAGTAGAAGTCATTACCTTTAAAATGGTATATAATTTGTCAAATTTGTCTTAGAAAACCGTCACAAAATGAGTGACAAACATTTGGAACATGGCTGAAACAGTTTTAAAGTTACGGAGAAAACAGGCCGCTTTTAGATCAGCGTCCATTCAAGCGCTGTAATATGATAATTTATATTTTAAGAAAAAACATATTTACACATGATTTCTGACGCTCAAAATTTCACACAAGGTAGATTTAGACCCCGTTTACAGTGCAGGGCCGGGCCGAGAAGCGTCTCGGCCCGGCTTAAATTGCGGTACTCGGCCCCCCAATTTTGGTGCGTTTACAGTGGCGGTCTCGGCCCTCGCGGCCCGGCCGCCCTTTCAATATCTTGTCGTAGTGGCGCTCTGCATGTAAACAAACCATTATTTTGGAGGCACGCCGGGGTCACAGAACAAAGGCGCGTTATTTGCAATGAATGCTATTGTTGCTACATGCATGGTACAGAAGATGCACTAGAAACAATATATAGTGTACCAATCAGCTGATTCATGCTGGCCTGGAGAACTCAGGAGGCAGAAATCTGGGGAGCTGGAATTTCCTTGAAGTGACTCATGTCATAGGTGCATGATCTAATCTGTATGATGCATAGGACATATTGACAGCGAACTGCCATGCCCTTTCAATTATTACAGTGTGGGAACACTACTGTAAAGGATCCAAGAATAACCTAACCGTACATGTACACAATGTATATTGGTTCTGAAAATGCTCTTCACTGGATACTGGATAGTAAGTTTCACCAATTTTGAATAAATAACATATTTTTTTCCGCAATATAATATTAGGGAAACATGATCTGATGATGCATCATAGGACATATTATTACAGTGTGGGAGTGCTAATGGCCCGGTCAGATATCAACGGATATCGGAAACGTATGCCCAACGAATAGACAATTTGCAAAATTAAATTATCCGGTGATGAAAGTCGTCTCCATTGCTTCATGTACAAAACATAGAACAACGTACATCACCGGACAAGGAACGGACAAGGAATGGACAAGAAACGTATTGAACGGATGGAAAATTTAGCTCTCCATTTCACATCCGTTTGCGCAATCCGTTGATATGTGACCGGGCTATGAAGAACAGCCTTACATGATCTAAGAATATAAACTAAACCATGTGTGAAACCAAAGGATTTATTTACCTTTAATTTTAAATTAAATATACAAGTAGAAAAGTCTTTACTGGATCATTGGATTCCGTAATTTGCAATCTGAACTAGAAATACCACTGAATGTGATTAAAACCCCTGCAGCACTGGTTTGTGACCCTTACCCCGAGAAATTGTGGAAGTAGAGTTCTCCTCAAAGTTACCTTATTTTTGGTGCAAAATTGTGGTTACCATGACAACGCCTTATCCAACCGACTCACCGGACAGACCGACCATACGCTGCTTCCAATATACCCCCTTTCAAACTCCGTTTGGCGGGGTATAATCAACACATTTATCAGCCGAATAATATGTAAGCATCAGCCGAATAATATGTAAGCATGATCCGATGAAGATATAATACTGAAATAGAGAACTGTTATGCCTGTTCACTTATTACAGTGTGGGAACACTGGAAACCAAGCATAATCCAGACAACTATAGAGCTTTCTCCTTACCTTTCTGATGGAGACTCTACATGAGCACGGCTCTAGGATGCCAGTTGCAGCATTCGCACTCATCCGACAGTTGAAGCTGAACTTTGACCCCCAGTGGACTACATGGTCCTGGATCTCCTCCCTAAAGATTATAAAAATGATAATAATCATAAATAATAATTATGAAATTGATAACAATAATAACAATAATAACATACAGTACATGTATATTATATTAGGAATTTATTCAGTAAGGGTCTCGATTGCAGCATTCGCACTCATCCAACAGTTGAAGCCGAACTTTGACCCCCAGTGGACTACATGGTCCTGGATCTCCTCCCTAAAGATTATAAAAATGATAATAATCATATTTATAAATAATAATTATGAAATTGATAACAATAATAACATACATGTATTAGGAATTTATTCAGTAAGGGTCTCGATTGCAGCATTCGCACTCATCCAACAGATGAAGCTGAACTTTGACCCCCAGTGGAGAAGTAGACTTCATGGTCCTGAATCTCCTCCCTAAAGATGATACAAATGATAATAATCATAAATAATAATTATAAAAATTGATAACAATGATAACATTTATGTATTAGGAATTTATTCAGTAAGGGTCTCAATTGCAGCATTCGCACTCATCCAACATATGAAGCTGAACTTTGACCCCCAGTGGAGAAGTAGACTTCATGGTCCTGAATCTCCTCCTTAAAGTAGTATGTTAGAAAAAATACAATAACTCAATAATTAATTGAAACACTTTCTATTATATAGCCAAAACAAAAACCTTTATTTTTTTTACACAGTTTGTTTATATGTAGCATTGGACATATCCTCACATTTATATATCGTAAATTTGAGAGTGTAGTGTGTATGTACAGAACGTGCGTTATACAAGTATCCACTATTATTATTATTAGCTAATTAATGATTTTCTATTAATACTTTCTACTGCCAACTATGTCAACTATATACTATGAGCAATCGCTCATGCGAGATTGTGATGTTGGGAGCCACGGTAGAGCATAAAAGCCGAGTGTCTACATTCGATATTATCATTTGACAAAGTATTGCAGTAGCATACGAAACGTCGTGATCGTTTAGATTCCTAGTTTTACATTGCGAGACAAGCGAATATCATTAGCGATATTATTTCCGATACTTTATCCGCAATGGATTATATATTTACTATTATTGATTGAACATACGGGCACCCTGCCCTGAAATTGATACGTAGATATGAGCGTTGTAGCGAGAAGGTGGCTAGGGGGGTTCTGCCGTGGGTTTGGCATCAACCGTTGTGGGCCGGTTGTTCGGGGTAGTGTCGTGGCGACGTATCGTACGCTGTTTCGTTAGGTGGGCCGATCCAGTGTTCCGTTGATTGGTTGTTTGCCCGTGTGCACCGGCCAATCAGCGGGTTCCGTTGTTGACCTATCAGGAACGCAATCGCTCATGCGAGATTGTGATGTTGGGAGCCACGGTAGAGCATAAAAGCCGAGTGTCTACATTCGATATTATCATTTGACAAAGTATTGCAGTAGCATACGAAACGTCGTGATCGTTTAGATTCCTAGTTTTACATTGCGAGACAAGCGAATATCATTAGCGATATTATTTCCGATATGTCAACTATGTCCAACACTCCATTGAGCAAATTAATTGACCAAATAGCAATCAATAAGTGCATTGCTCACTACTAAACTGGGGGACTACATGGTCTATAGATCTGTATTATGCACTGTATATGCAATGTACCAACATTTAATAGTCTTGAATGGGTTTTTAGTTACGTACATTATTGGAAATGGAGCGGGTGCATCACAAACCGAGTTTGATGCACAGAATGTTGGGAAAGAGAAACATGACACTGTATGATTTGAACTTCATGTTCACACACATGTAGGTATGTCATGTTATACAAAGTAAAATTCAACTACATACTACAGTACATAAACCTGAGTATACCCTCTCAAATACAGAGGCAGTCGGATATATGGCTTTTGTACAAGATGAGAGTAAAAAATCAAGTTGTATAGATCTGCCAATGCAATAATGTACGGTTCATAGTGTTAGCAAAATCTTGCCATAACCCATTTTTTTGGCATTACATGACATGTAAATTATAACATTACTCCACTGCTGTCTGCACAAATTTGTACATCAACCATGTATGCACTATGCAGGCCTGGCAGGCCTTGTCACCCAAGTCAAATCAGTCAATTTGCTGTAATGCATGGCCATCAAATTAGGTGGTAAGTAATCCTCCAGGCCCCCCTACCCCCTACACCGAAAGAACAAAATTAATTTCTTTGATCTAACACCTGTGCTCTGCGTGAAAGTGGTTTGATCATTTGATGTTGAAAGACTTGTGTATCCATTTCATTTTCATACCATATCAAGGTTCTAATTTCACACCATCTTTTTTCCTCCTTTCCCAGTGCCATATCTACATGTGTACATATCTATATGTACGTGCATAGCATAATTTTTTCAGGGCCCCTGTGAGATTTTGACATCAAATTTTGTTCAATACAGAAAGCGAATATATTGATAATTATATACACAATACAATTTGAGTTCATTTGTTTATACATGTAATACTCTTTTGATATTATAACCTAAAAATTAGCGAATACTGCACTATGATGCATCCTTATTATATGTTTATGTTTTTCCTGCTCATTTTTACCTCCCAAAGGAAGAATGAGCGAAAGGGCTCAAATTCTACAAACCTCCCATCCCCGAGAATTTAGTTCCCAATCAATTCATAAATACCTCAATCACATAAATAAGATCTATCTATTTTGTACATTTATCTTCTCTCAGTCATCCCATACACATTGTGTACCATGATACAATCCCAATATATATTTCACTTCAAACACACTCTCACTTTGAAATAAAGCTGTATAAAAAAATGATCATCATATTCAAAACTACCCCTGTACCAGTTTTAACAATGCCTCTAGAGAATATATGTCTTATAATCTATAATCTCATTATGCTTTATGACTCATCAATCGGACGATTCCTTTAAAAAAAATTATTCAAAAATCCAGTGCTACGTAATTAATAAATCCACAAATTGCAATTACCCAAATAGAAATGGGAAGTGAAACACATTCATTTCCTTCCAAAAGCGGCTTTCATAATGGATGAAGACAGAGTGAAAAGAGGGGGGGGGGGATGTGGGGATTGAATACGTCCTTTGGGAGATGACCATATATAGTAGATTCAGACTCTTTCAATTATTCAATATAAAATGTTAATTATCAGAGCCTTGTAAATATTTGCTAGAAAAAAGTGGACATTTATATCCCTCTCCCAGTTTCCATTGTCTAATCACCGAAAACTGGGGGAAAGTGCCGGCTTTAGAAGCAAAATTTCTAGCGGTTTCCCTAGAGCTGCATAACAATGGGGCATAAATTGATGACTGCGTTCAGTCCATTATTCTAAGTGGATTTGACTAATTTCCATCACTGGAATGAGAGACCATTTTTGGAATGGTCTGAATGAAAGAGAAAGTACTTATAGAGTAGTAGTACTACAAAAGGATGAGTAAGTAATATGATCATACTCATACAATAATTAGGTTAAGACTGAATTGGGAATAGCGATAAAGCGGATGCAATTTGATGACGCACTGACGACCAACTCATTCAGGTTTGCTCCAAACTGATAATTTTAAAAGCTAAGAAAAGAATAATATTCAGAAAAAGAATGATATTTAGACAAAAGAGAGCCACACATACAAACTGACTAAAGGAGGGGATCATACTTTGTGATAGGAAATGACTTGGTGAGTAACGAAAACAATATCATTGATAAAATAATATAAGGAAGCCAATGTTTACAGCATTGCTGTTTTTTCACTTCTCTCATAAATATCCATTCCATGACTGTACATGTATCTAAAGTGAAACACAGACAAAAATTACAATTGATGTAAAATGTGACCCTTTTCGCCCTCTTTTGTTCCATGGGTTATGAATGAATACAATCAACTTCTAACAGGTATAGCTCAGTATTTCAAAAATAGAAATAATATTTATCATTACATGGATAATGCCTCGTAGGCCAACACTAACCCCCCCCCCCCCCCCCCCCTCCTACACTACGAAACCATGCTGTTATTTTGTGGTTTGGGAATTAATTCAAATTTAATAATTTACACAATCATGATCAATCATGTTCTTGGCTCATGGTTTGTTTTTTTAAATGCTTATTGTGGCAAAATCATGTCTTTGTGTAGTACTGACTGATGGTCTACATCATGGTTTAGTGGATAGGCAAGGAGGTAGCCTAGTACCTCCTTGGGATAAGTATCCTAGCAGCGAAAAAAATACATGGGGGCGGCGGGCGAATTCGCCCCCGAAATTCCCAAAAGAGCCCCCGATAAAGAAAAAAGATTTTGTTGGATTTTCTGTTTGGATCGTGATCAAATGCTTATAAGATGATCACTTACAGCATTAGCCCCTGAAGTTCGAAAAAGAGCCCGGAAATTTGTAGCCCCCGAAAGTAGGAAAAGTAGCCCGCGAAATAAAAAATATTATTTTTTTCGCTGTATCCTAGGGCTCGACACTAGCACTTGCCCAGGGCAAGAACAAATTGATGTTGGGCAAGCAAAATTTCATAATTGGCCTAGTTTGGTTGCCCGATCGGGCAACTCAATTATTGGTCAACTATGAAAGAATAATGTAATTCCGATCTCATCTTTAAGTAAGCGGGCAAGTACATTTTCTCTTCGGGCAAGTAAAATTTGAAAATCTATTATTTTATTTGCCCAAATGGGCCAGTAGAGAAAAAGGTTAATGTGGGGTGCTGCAGTATCCACTATTACAGGGCTTAGTACCAAGTTTGAATACACGTATGAAGAACTAAAATCAGTAGAGTGGCTTGACCCAGCTGTACTATACTGCAGACCGGTTAA
>JBAMJV010013901.1:0-25000 GCA_037951105.1 Echinarachnius parma
AAAGTCATACAAAAGTATATAATTTAGATTTTTCAGGCAGTCATAAAAAGTACATAATTTCTCGGGCAGATACATGGTGATAACCCTTTTTTCCCCTTTAGCTTGTCAGTTGAAAATGGGGAAGATGGTTTTGAGGCAAAATACCTCAGCCCCCTGAACAAATATGCCCCTACGCCCATGCCACAAAGCCACACAAACACAACACATATCATACAACATCTCACCTTACACATTCTTATTATACATTTCCTTCTAAAGCCATGATATGACATGTGCGGTCATCAAAATTAATACGAACTTTTTATCAGTATTATAAGCAACGTTAGGTTGTACAGTAGTCTCCACTTAGTTACTTTAATAAGCCTTTGCAAGCTATATTTTGCCCCTTAAACAGGTTTAACCAATTAAGTAGTAAAACTTAACTGCAGGTTAGGTTTGTTGAATTTTCATTTCGTTAACAAGATATTCACGATTGAAGTGTTCGGATTTTTAACTATCCACTGGATAGTCATAATCCTGTACAAAGTCAGTGCAATGAGTTAGTGAATATCACTTTGCACTTTCGCTCATTACTCATTCAACAAACCTAAACCTGCAGTTAAGTTTTACTACTTAATTGGTTAAACCTGTTTAAGGGGCAAAATATAGCTTGCAAAGGCTTATTAAAGTAACTAAGTGGAGACTACTGTACAACCTAACGTTGCTTATAATACTGATAAAAAGTTCGGCCATATAACATCCATTTAACGTAAAATGTTCACACATTAGTCAGTAGATATCAGATCACAACAATACACATTATATCAACCACTCATCACTTTTTGCACATGTCAACAATGTTATAGATCCCTTTAACAGGAGTACCCCTTTAAATGTTACCCCATTACGCAGCTACTGCTAAAAAGAAAGTCATTAAATTCAGGGCTTAAAAGGGAAATGAAAAAGAAACTCAGCATCACCACGCTGCTACTTCCTGCAGTATAATATACAATATTACCTTCCTGGTTCATATTTGCACAGGTAGTTTTTGTAGCATTTCTTGCTCACAGAACAACAACATTGGCAAATCCTACAGGTTCAAATAATTCCCTGAATAAATGAAATTAACTGAATTAAATTGAAATTAATTTAATTTAAGAAACTCAAGTAAGAAGAACTGAGAGGAAAACATCAATTATATAACATGTGATATAGTTTACATTTTAGATTTCATGCATATTGCTTTCAATAGTTATACTAATAATGAACACAAATAATATATTGCATTTATACAGCGCGTAATTCAGTGTTTTAACAATGTTCAAGAGGTGTTGCATTAATATATACACGTTTAACATTACAATATATTGGTAACTCATGCAATCTATAACAATAAACTGAAGTAAGAAGAACTGAGAAAAGGACATAAAATATATAAAATGTGATATAGTTTACATTTTAGATTTCAGGTAGGCATAATAAACAATAATAATATATTGCATTTACACAGCGAGTAATTCAGTGTTTAAGAGGTGTTCATAAAATGTATACACGATAACATTACACATAATACATTCGTAACTTACGCAATATGTAATTTATACAATACACAATTAAACTCAAGGAAGAAGTATTTAGAAGAAGACATCAACTATATAATATGTGATATATTTTTACAAGTAGATGTGTTAAATGTACTGGTTCTTGACCATGTTGACATTACTTGGATGGGCAAATGGGCTACTTTTAATACCCAAGATACAATACAAACTATTTTGAGAAAAAAAATGTGCTTCTTAGGAGCATTACATGTAACATTTTTATAATTTTTTTTTTCTTAATTTACATCTATATTGTTTAAGTACAGCTTACACATGAATACATATTATTCCGTATGATATTCCATTAAAGGGAAAGTGAAGTTCTGGTCAAAACGGATTTAGTAACAAAACTTGTTAGTTTTAATTACAAACTCATAGTTATAGTTCAATGATGCTTGAATGGTAGAAAGCATTATTATAAACGGCTAAGTTACAGGGCTGTTTTCATTCAAGTCAGCAGTTTCTGAACCGATTTTGATCAAAGTTTATTCTGTCTTTAAAATTGTGTTTTTTTTCTTCAAATTTTACTCTTATTCTTCATTACCTCACACACTATTCGTTGAAGCCCCCTCTAAACCCAAACTGTACTATCCATTTAATATAAGTAATATTCACATAATTGCACCAAAATGCTATATACATCGTATTCTGTTCAATATAATGCTCTTTCATTATACATTTTTAATGAAGCTGTTTGCATATATAAATGACATCTTTTACACCATAGCCGCATCAAAACTGTTATATATTTTGTGATTAAAACAAAAGAAGAAGAGAAAAAAGGCATAACTCTTGGTTATAAAGCTCTTATTCCCAGCCAACCAGCCCACTTGACACCCTGTGGCATCGGCCCAACTTGCAGTACCCAATATGCTCCTATACTGGCCAGTCCTCCTATGACCCGCCCCCCCCCCCCCCCCCCCCCCCCCACACACACCCCTGACCCGCAAAATGGTTAGACAAAATTATCTGTTCTTGAATGATTTGGGATTAGGTAAGGTTTTTGAACTAAATTATGTAAAATGATCCCCATCTCTGGTATTATGATATAATTCATGGGATGCCATAGAAGACCAGCCATGTCTATACAGACGGCGCTGCATAGGCCAACCCTCCGAATTCATTTATCATTTGACTTCGGATTGCCTACATGGATATAAATGTCTAAAATATCAGCCATTGATAAAATATGAAATCACAACATAACCTCTGGAATGAGGAGCTCTAATTGTCATTCATACTTTCTGGGGTGATAAGAGAACATATAGATAAATTGTCAATTTCAAAATGTCCTCATTGTCAAATTTCAAAACCAACTACAACATTAGTCATACTTCTATGCCGTATATGAGTTATACACTTCTAGGGTTCCTCATGCGCGAGTGATTTATGTAATGACCAGTCGATTGCTGTGCGGGGGCAGTGTCGACATACGCGTAGTCATAATTGGAGGTGTCACCATCACCAGGACCTACGTGAATAGATAACGAATTCAAGGAATAAGTATCGAAAATCAAATATACCCATAAAATTAACAATAAATGAAACGATACAAAATATTCCCTTCGAAAAATGATATTATTAGTTATTGTTTCATTTCATGTCTCATCAAACAATTCTTCCTAAGATGTATAGGCTATTGTAGCTGCTCATTTCACATTAAGTTATATTTGCTTTTCTAATATTATCTAATGTATCAAGATGGGTTTTAAATATGCTTGAGTAACAGTCGAGGTTAACCCAAACTGCATGCTGTACAGCCCTGAAGATTAAGAAATATTGGTATCAAAATGAACGCTCGGGTGCGCTGAGACGACGTTGTATGCGGTACCGTTGGAAACATGGCAGCCTCAAGTGCTCAGTCAAAACAGTTCATAGTGGTTTTAAAAAAAATTGATTATTTTCATTATTAGTGATACCCAAAGGATATATACGACCAGGGCCCCGTTGCAGAAAGAGATACAATCGATTGTAAGTTACGATTGATCGTAAGTCCGACAATTTAAGCGTTTCAACCAATCAGATTTGCGCATCTAGAACACGTGATCAGACTTACGATTAATTGCAACTTACAATCGATTGTATCTCTTTCTGCAACGGGGCCTAGAACTGACAGGTATTCTGCACTAATCAGTAACAGCAAGCGAACATTCAAGCGTTGTTTTCCCCTTTAACAAACAACTATCTAAAGATAATACCTGACGCAGTTTGCAGCACTCCTGGTTCATTGACGTATTCCATCTCGTCTATGGTGAGGTACTCAGGATCTTGTGACGTCAGTGCAGACAGCATAGCGGGATCGTCTGATTGGTCAGAAGTTATCGTCGTCATGCCAACAATACCAGAGGAGAAATATTGTAGAAAACAAAATCAAATTAAATAATTACAGTTGCATGTTTCATAAGTAAAACATATATTTAAAAAAAAACAATTCACGATCAAATGAACTCTCTCGAGCAGTAGGTTTTGTTTTTCCACCACCACTTTTTGAAGAAATTTCAAAATAAATGTCAAGACTGAGAAGAAGAAGGAGTAGGCAACCAAGATACCCGGTGGCAGGAGCATGGCCCCTGGCATAGATGATGACTTTAAATTGAGTGTGGCGGAGGTACTGTATGCACTCCCTGAGTGCACTACGTCTAGTTAGTTATTGTTTCATTTCATGTCTCATCAAACAATTCTTCCTAAGATTTATAGGCCATTGTAGCTGATTTTTTTTCACGTTATGTTTTATTAACTTTTCTAATATTATCTAATGTATCAAGATGAGTTTTAAATATACTTGAGTAACAGTCGAGGTTTGTAAATTTCCAAAGTGTATAGCTGTACAGCCTTGAAGATCAAGACATATTGGTATCAAATGAACGCTCGGGTGCGCTGAGACGACGTTGTATGCGGTACCGTTGGAAAACATGGCAGCCTCCAGTGCTCAGTCAAAACAGTTCATAGTGGTTTTAAAAAACATTGATTATTTCCATTATTAGTGATACCCATACCCAAAAGGATATATACGACCAGGGCCCCGTTGCAGAAAGAGATACAATCGATTGTAAGTTGCAATTGATCGTAAGTCACATCACGTGTTCTAGATGCGCAAATCTGATTGGTTGAAACGCGTAAATTTTCTGACTAAAGCCTCTGCAGACAGAGCCGACTTCGACCGATCCGACTGGTTTTCATTCCGATCGGCTCAGTTTTCAGTGCCTCGCGACGCACATTTTGCCAGTCGAGAGACAGTCGGATGCCAGTCGGGGTCGATTCAACACGATGAATCGGCTCCGACCTACCGGGGCCCGACTCTAGCCTGATTGGAACCAGTCGGATCGGGTCGAGTCGGCTCTGTCTGCGCCGGCTTTACAATCAATCGTAACTTACAATCGATTGTATCTCTTTCTGCAACGGGGCCTAGAACTGACAGGTATTCTGCACTTATCAGTAACAGCAAGCGAACATCAAGCGTTTTGTTCCCTTTAACAAACAACTATCTAAAGATAATACCTGACGCAGTTTGCAGCACTCCTGGTTCATTGACGTATTCCATCTCGTCTATGGTGAGGTACTCAGGATCTTGTGACGTCAGTGCAGACAGCATAGCGGGATCGTCTGATTGGTCAGAAGTTATCGTCGTCATGCCAACAATACCAGAGGAGAAATATTGTAGAAACAAAATCAAATTAAATAATTACAGTTGCATGTTTCATAAGTAAAACATATATTTAAAAAAAAACAATTCACGATCAAATGAACTCTCTCGAGCAGTAGGTTTTGTTTTTCCCACCACCCACTTTTTGAAGAAATTTCAAATAAATGTCAAGACTGAGAAGAAGAAGGAGTAGGCAACCAAGATACCCGGTGGCAGGAGCATGGCCCCTGGCACAGATGATGACTTTACAGTGATGTCTTTTAATGTTTGTAAGATTTATTGTTGGGCTTCTTTCTTCAAGTTGTGTTTGGTCTATCTATCAACACTGTTGTTTACCTAACCCCGAAAATAATCAGCTACAATTGGCATAATAATTTGGCTATGGAAAGACATGAATGTCATATTATTTGTGTCGGTAGACATATAAATTTCAATCTCTGATGTTTTATGTATGAAGCGAAACCCCACCCCTGTAAACAAATATATATATATATAAATAACAATTAATTCCGACCAAATCGTATGAAACGTCTGTGTTCCGACTGTTCCAAACCTCGTCCACATGGCATATGATCTACTCGCATCCTATAAGTATCCCATCCGAACTTTAAATATTTCGTAATTTTCAAATCTTCCTCCGGATCGATGACGTTTTGTTATAACCCAAAACGGAGCCGAAATAAAAGTATCCACTTATCGATTCCAACTTGGTCCGCATCAATTCGTTTCCCGTTATCTGCTAGTATACCTTCCGGACGTGCAACGGATATGAAACGGAAGGAGAAACGGAGCAGTGGGATTAGGCTTTTAATTGGAAGTGCTTAAAGGTTCCATGACATGCAAATGCATGTTGACTTCTGTTTATCTGTAGATAAATGTTCTTTCACATGGATTAAGAACCAAACGAAAACCTCAAGACCAAATGTTGTTCACATGGGTTAAGAACCAAGCAAAAACCTCAAAACTAAATGTTCAGAAAGAACCAATACTCAGTATACCTTTACGTTTGATAACTCAGTGAACTAATCCATTAAACAAATGTATTTAGAAGAAATACCTAGCGCAGTTTGCGGCACTCCTGGTTGGTTGACGCATTTCAGTTCGCCTATGGTGAGGTACTCATGTGGCACAACGGGATCAACTGATTGGTAAGTAGCAATCGTCGCCATGTCAACAGTTGTCTTATCATTACTAGGTGGGGCGGAGCCCAATGCTTTCCTGTCGAGGAAAGAGAGAGGTATAACAATAAATACAACAAATAAGAAGAAGAAGAAGGAGGAGACAAAAGAAAGACAATTAGCTTATTAACCCTAAAAAGACTGGGCTATTTTGAACCTTAAAAAAACTGGGGGGGGGGGCTAAAAGGGCCCCCCCCCCCCCTAAGATCTCGGCAACCAAAACTCCGATCGACTCCAAATTTGGCATCGTGATAGATGTCCATAAGGTCTACAATATTACGTAGTTAAAAAAATAATAATAATTAGAATATGCTAATTAGAGCTAATTAATTATGCGAAAATTGTATTTGTTTGTATTTTTCATAGTTTTCTCGGCAATCGAAACTCCAATCAACTCCAAATTTGGCATGGTGATATATGTCCATGAGCCATTCAATATTGCATAGTTAAATTGTTTGTTCTAATTATAATATGCTAATTAGAGCTAATTAATTATGCGAAAATTGCATTTCTTATGTATTTCTTTGTTTTTTCGACTTATGTTTTTATTGTTTTTTCAATGGAAATAATTATTGACCATTATTCAACCATTTTTAGCCACAAATTAAATGATTGCAGTGATTAGAATGAAAAATAATGAAGATTTTGTCTTTTCTAGGAAAAAATCTATTTCCATAGGATTTGTACACAAATCACAAAATTTAGCGATTTTCAGGCCGACGCTCACTGACTTTAGGACGGTATACCCGGTCGTCGCAAATTTGGTCTCAAAAGCTGCGCAAGACTTCAATGAAAAAACTCATAAAGACCCGCGGCAATACCTGCGCGCGTTGCGGAATTATCGCGAAAATAGAGGAGGGGGGGGGGGGCTAAATCAGCCCCCCCCCCCCCCCCCCGTCTTTTTAGGGTTAAGCCAGTGTTTTTGTTTCAGGCAAAGCGTTGTTTTCACAAATTGTAAAATACGTCCTCTATTTTTTAAATAGGCCCGTCTCATCTTGTTGCTTTACCGGTTCATATTCTTTTTTTGTAATCATTTAAATTTATATTAAAGGGTACCACCACACAAATATTATATTCTTGTAAATGAAAGGTAACATTTTTAGTAGTCCATTCCATCAAAAAGTTCACAAAAATATGTTTCCAGAAAAAATATATATAATTTGAAAACGCATCACCATTCTAATAAAGCATGCGTTCATGGGTCTGCATGTACGAGACAACTTTGTCCAGAGCGAACGAATCGTCCGGGATTCTATTGTCTCCAAACGTACGCGTGAATAGCATTGGCGCACTCGCAAATGTTTGGACTGTACGGAACCAGGAAATAATAGTGGTTCCGTAAGTGGTGGTAATGTATTGCTTTGTTTATGGATTTACACAACCCTTTTAAAAATGTTGGGTATCTATTTGCTATCACAAAACGGTACCAAAACATATAACTATGTGTTGTTCTTTGCCTGGTGGTCCCCTTTAAGACATTAAATGACTCATTTAAACCATACATTTATACAGTCTTGGAATGTGTTACAAAAAGTAGAATTACCTTTTTCGATAGCAGACAAGAAGCAATACAGCAATGATGAGGATTGTGATGACCACAACAACCGCGATGAGGATGGAAACATAACCTGTTATGTAAACACATAACCTGTATAATTATTTGGTGGGAAAATATGGGAGATTCCTCATAATAGTTACAATGAAGGGGTAGTTTAGTTTTGGTAGAGAGGGCGCTGCACATCACAATTTTGTTGCGAAGTAATGAAAAACTGAGTTTCGAATTTGAGAGAACATGCAATTTTAATGGCAGAATAAACTTTATTTGGTCAAAATCGACCCAGAAACGGCTGAAATATCAATAAATATATCTGATCTTATAATTATTTGGGGCCCAAATAATTAGATGATTTTTTCAAAAAATTAAAAAAATGCTTGCACTTTTTCAAAAATGTTCAAAAGCGTTTTTTAAATAGTTGTTGATGATCTCTCTATTTAATCATTATTTCAATAAAACATCACATGCATAATTTTGTATGAAAAATGGTTGAAACCAATGCCTTTTTAGAAAGCGCCCTCTTGTGTTTTAATGGCTCTTTTTGAATGATAACAGGCTTTTTACTTAGTCGTTTGTAATTTTGTATACCTTTTGAGCAAGGTATAGTTATAACTATTAGTTTAAAATGTTTATGTCCAGGTTTGGTTACTAAAGATCAGCCTTACCAAAACTGTACTACCCCTTTAATAAAACTCACAGTACCTGAACACATAATGCGTCACGATAATGCGTGACCAATGACTGAATTGAGTGGACTTTTTATGAAATTGATCGACCAACGACGAAGTTAAAGCTGGGATTAGCACATTCCAGGCTTCTCGGGACGAAAGTGAAAAAAGAATGAAAGAAGTGTGAAAATGGACGGGGCAACCTATAGTATTCCTTTAAAATAAGTACAAGTACAAAGAGAGTTACACAATGCACCAGAGGTGTGGGGCATTGAGGCACTGAGAAATATTTGGTTCATATTCAAAATGGAGTGTTAAATATTCTTTGTTTGCTATATTTTAAAATTAATTCTTGTTAGAAAAGAGAAGAAATTTAGACGGAAAACCTGCAACTTACTCGGTACGTTTGAAGATTTTACTGAACCTCCTTCATTGTTGGTAGCTTGGGCTGTCGGGGATTAAAAATATAAAGTAAGATACATTAAACAAAAAATACAGGTAATAAACATGCCAAAAACCTGTTATGTCTTGAGAATGAAAACCTCCCGTTATCGTTTTTTCATTACATAAAATGAATGGGATTGTCACACTTAACAAGTAATGGAATAATTCGTTATTGTTCTATGTTTATCATCCCATTATAAGTAGTAGAAGCAGCAATAGGCCTAATAAACCTACTATAATTGTAATCAATATTATTATCATTATCATAAGTATCAGTATTATCTTAATTATTATCATGATTATTTTAGTATTATTATTTGTATTATTAGTATTATTATTATTATTATTATTATTATTATTATTATTATTATTATTATTATTATTATTATTATTATTATTATTATTATTATTACAATTATCATTGCATCTAAATGAATACTTACTCGAAATGTTAACTCCGTCTGTGTCGTTTGTTTTTGACGAATCTTGTTCAGTAGACGTTGAGGGGGTAGTTGAAGCAACTTTAGATAAAAGAAGATTTCAGTAATGTGTTTTCAGTAAATGTTTTAATAGAAAATGGATAGCAATTTAAGTGGAAAACTATTACTAGAGAGCTCTGTAATAGTATTGCGTATTACAAAATACATAATTACAACAACAACAACAATTGTAAAAAAAATAATAACACAATTTAAAAAGCATTGGTTATGTCTGTGTTAGTTATCATACTGTACGCATTACACATGAAAGACGTAAAGAAGATAATAAATAAATAGTTTTTTTAAATATATAAAATACAGTAATGTTTCGACTAAAATATGATTTTGACATGTTAGATTGTTTTCAAAGTGACTCCCTACATGGATACAAAATAAAATACGTATAATACATGCACATTTATATTGCTATCAGCCTAACGCGATCAGTCTAACGCGATCAGCCTAACGCGATCAGTCTAACGCGATCGGCTTAACCAGCTCATTACGGACTAAAATGCATGAAGTATGATTGTTCATATCTCTGTGCTGCCCCAATGTTGCTATAACACCTGAATTATCATTAGTAGCACGACTTTAAAGGGGTAGTTCAGTTTTGGTAGAGAGGGCGCTACACAACACAATTTGTTTATGAGGTCATGACAAACTGAGTGTCGAATTTGAAAGAACATGCAATTTTAATAGCAGAATAAACTTTATTTGGTCAAAATCGGTTCAGAAACGGCTGAAATATCAATAAATGTATCTGATCGTAATCAATTTTAGCCCCAAATTTATTAGATGATTTTAAAAAAAAGAACAAAAATGCTTACACTTTTTCAAAAATTTCAAAAGCGGTTTTTAAATAGTTGTTGATGATCTCTCTATTTAATCATTATTTCAACAAAACATCACATGCATAATTTTGTATGAAAAATGGTTGAAACCAATGCCTTTTTAGAGAGCGACCTCTTGTGTTTTAATGGCTCTTTTTGAATGATAACAGGCTTTTTACTTGTAATTTCGTATACCTTTCGAGCATGGTGGAGTTATAACTATTAGTTTGTAATGTGACTGTGCAGGTTTTGGTTACTAAAGTTCAGCCTTAAATCCAAGCTAAAACTGTAAAACCATGTTAAACCCCTTAATATTGCGTCTTGGATTACATTATACTATGAATCGAATGTCAAGCGACCCTTTGTCACGATGCATTATACCTCGAACTATTGAGGGATTGATTAGATAATTACAAGAAAAAAAACAGAAAATCTCTGGTGGCACATGACAATTATCAGCTAGTAAAATCAAACAGATGTGAAACAATTTAACTAGTTCCTGGTAATTTCTGTCTTTTTAGCCCGGACGTATGTTAATTGTGATAATAATTCGAGTCAATTGTGTACCTACCATTACAAGCAACACCAGCAATTGTAGGACAAGTCGTAGTCATATTAAATGATGAGCTGAATGTGCAATCTGCGAGTGTCTCGTCGCCTATAATTGAATGGAAGTCAATATGAACAATGCCTGATAATAAATATCAACTGTAAAAATGCTTCGTTGTTTCCTAACAATTTGTTTCCATTTAAAACATCTATGACAATCAGTCAATAATTATGATTAAAGATACAGAAATTAGCAGAATAATAGATACAAAACTTGTTGAATACAGACAAGAAAATAAAATGCACATGTATCATAATTTATTACTGATATCATCTAATGTTAGCTAGCGAACAATGATTAAATTCTGCCATTTGAGCGAGAGTGGTAAAAAGGTACATAACCCAGGATTGCCTACACAGGAACTTCGCAGTTTATGTATCAGCCTAATAAAATTACATTGGGACGGAAGGCTTTTGGCCACAGTTATTCAGTTAAACGGATAGTTGAGGTTTGGTAAAGAGAGTACAGCTTTGGACAAACTTAATTTTAGAAACCAATACCTGCACCATTACATTACAAACTATTATAGCTATAACTCCACCATGCTCGAAAGGAATAACAACTTACAAATGACTAAGTAAAAAGCCGGTTATCATTCAAATAGAGCCATTAAAATTCAAGAGGGCATTCTCTTAAACCCTCGTTGGTTTCAACCATTTTAGATGAAATATTGTGCATGAGATGTTTTGTTGAAATAGTGATTAGAAATAAAGATAATCAACAACTATTTAAAAAGATCTTTAGTACATTTTTGAAAAGAGGAAGCATTTAAAAACAAATTTAACGGCTGGTTCAAAATTATCGAATAATTGTGGGGCCCCACAATTATTACTAATGGTTATGTTTATAGATATTTCAGCCATTTCTGAACCGATTTTTATCAAAGAAAGTTTATTCTGTCATTAAAATTGTATGCTCTTTTGAATTTGACACTCAGTTTTTCATTATCTCACAAAACATATCTTGTGTAGCGCCCTCTATACCAAAACTCAACTATCCCTTTAACTTCTTCCAAGCCCTGGCAGTCCAGGTGGTTGCCATTTCTTTACTTTCTTACACTTTTCTTGTATATTTGATTTGCCGAATAAAATAATAAAATAATAATAATAATAATAGTCCAGGTATTTCAGGACGACATATGTTAAAGGTTCATTCCCACCTGGTAAACACACGATATACGAGCCTATGATCGTACGCGATGGGTTAACCGGCAGGTCGATGAATTTCTGCTCAGCCTCTTGCTGGAACCCTAGCTCCCGACACACGGCCGCTGCCTCACTGTCCAACCACCATCCACCGTGACAGACGTAGCCAACGACATCGTTCGTAGTCTTCTCTAGGATGACGACTATTCCCTCGTCGATGTTCACGACACCGCCATCGACGGCGATATTGCCATCATTGTCCTGGATGCTAGGATCTGTTGACGGGTGCAAGAATAGAGTCAAATGAAACTTTGAAAATAATGGTTATCGTTCAACTAAGACGTACGAGTCTGGAACAGAATAATCCGGGAGTTCGGCCAGGTTTCTAAATTCGGCATCGTTCATGGCAGATATTCGTTTTCGCTGTGGCCGGCAAATTCGATACTGTCTAGGACATTGAGGGAATGTGTTTTTTCGTGTTGTGTTATTATGTCATTCTGAATCCACACAGATAAATGCACAATAGGAGGACATAGTCTGTAATATAGTAGACAATAACTATAGGTAAAATACCGGAGTATCCATTTAATAATTGAATATCCACCTTCGTTCTTGCATCGTAATTAAAGTAATAGGCCTATATTAATGATATGTGAGGGTTTCATAGAAAAAGAACACTCTTTAGCTAGTAAATAAGGAACATTGATGTCGGTCTTTACCACCTACATGCAGGCTACTGCCCATTGATTTAAATACAATTGAAAAGCGTCCGATTATGAATATCTCCATAATTAGGGTTCATTGTATACTTTGAAGAAGACGAGAGGGTCGTCGAAATGTTTGTCAATAAAAGATCTTTAAAGGGATCTAGTAACATTGTCCAAATCCACGAAATGTACGTAAAACTCTAGTGGTGATCTCATACTTAGTTGTATTCGTATTACCAATAGAAGCATGGAACAGGTTTCGTTAAAAAGACCTTTACGATTGAAGTGTTTGTATTTTTAATTATCCACTGGATACTGAATTTATAGCCAATATCAATTTGCATTTTCACTCATTTCTCGGACATATCATCCAAGATACAAGAAAGATTTAAAAGTTTTTTGTATCGATTTCTGTTAAATATGCGAAGTGATGATTATGAAGTGTAGATTTGTATACTAAGGTAACACCATGTTGTAACATGGTTGCAACTTTCATTTCGGGGCAATTTCATTCAAATAATACGATGGATGAGGTAGGTACCATAACGTACAAAGGCGTACCCAGGTGGAAGAGTTACCCCTCCCCCCCCCCCTTTGGATAAAAAATGACTGTTTATGGGGTTCAACGCCCCCCCCCCCCCCCCCCCCCCCCCCACCTTTACAACTTGTTACGGGTGTGGACCATCATAACCAATGGTCTCAGACCCCGAGGACACAAGTGGTCTCGGTCTCAGCCTTGGACATTTTTGACGAATCCCGGTCTCGCCTTTAAACTATGTTGACGGACATAATGATACAATATTATAGAACATGTAGAATAGGTTGACTTTATGTTATATCAATTTGAGGATAGCTTATTCATGTGAGGCCATAATTTACATGTATCACAAGCGGAACGTCTTCAAATCAAAGATGGCCGTTTCATAATGTGCATAAGTATGCATGGTATTGTTTTTCAGATGTAAGAACCCCTATTAAAAAATAAGTTCAAATTTGAGTGTATGCATTATGTGCTACTCGTAGTCAGTAGGTTAATTGAAATTGGAAGTTATTCTTACATGTACATTGCTCCAGGAAGTCCGAACAGCAGTCTCCGAACCTGACACATTCGTTGTTACACTGACACGCCCATCGAGGCTGCGTCCGTGTTGTACACCTATTGGCACACGATGTCTCTACTGGTCCTAATAATGATAGTAAATACAAATAACGTCATTTTACCAGGGTATATCGGTAGCTACCAGGGGTAGCCACTTAAAGTGGTCCCGACATCAAAAGAGCGCAACATTTTACTATTATAGGCCTATTGACTTTGGTCAGTTTTAAAGAAGAACCCAAATGTGACGAGAGTTCGTAATAAACAAAGATGCATTTAAAAGAAAATATAACCCCAAAATAGCCATTGGGAAAGCGCCCCAACATTTGTCCTTTTTTTCATTTCATTTCATTTCATTTATTTTCATTTTCAACAACAAAAGTATAATTTTACAAAATGATACACTGACAAAAATATTCTTACAGAAGTCATGAAATACATAATATACACAATACACAATACAAATCAGTAATAAATAATAATTGTTGAAAATGGAGGGCGCTGCTAAAAAGCAAAGCTTGTAGTGTGCAGCGCCCTCAAGAGTTACTCTTACATTACCTTAAACTACTAGATGTACAACTACTACTACTACTACTACTACTACTACTACTACTACTACTATTACTACTACTAGTAGTAATAATAATACTACAAGAGAATCTCTCCTCTATGATGATATATTTAAGAAAAAAAGAAAAAAATACAAATGTATACCTACAACCAATGAAAACTACTACTTAGAATGAAACCAAAAAAGAAGGGGGGAAAAAAAAAAAAAAAAAAAAAAAAAAAAGAAAAAAGAAAAAAAAAAAAAACTAAGGAGAAAGAAAAAGAAAATTGGGAGGTAAAGAGTTGTAGAGGAAAGAAAGTAAAAGACAATGACATAGAAAATATGGATCAGTAATCTCGCCAACCAAGGTAATCCGCAATGTTGACCAGGTCAGGGCACTAGTACACACTATATCATGTGAGTTCAATTCTATTTTATATAATATAATTTAATTAATTAAATTTAATTGATTTATTTTCCTTTTATATTATGAATGAGCCTAGTCTATTAAATACGAACATAATAAGTGTTGTTTTAGTTTAGTTTTAAACTGATTGAGGCTAGGGGAGTCTTTTATTAAATCATTCAGATTATTCCAAAACTTGGGACCACTAAATGTTATATTTGATTTCGCTAAGTGAGTTCTAATTAAAGGTAAATGATATGCTTCGGAGTTACGCGTTTTATAACGATGTATGGTGTTATTTTTAATAAACATATGCTTAAATACGTCAGGTTGATTACCAATATTGAAGTTATACATAAATTGTCCTAATTGATAACTATAAAGATCTTGAATTTTGAGTATATTATTATCTTTAAAAAGTTCATTTGTGTGGGCTCGAAATGAGACATTAAAAATAACTCGCAGCGCTTTCTTTTGAAGAAGTAAAACTTTATCTAAATACGTAGAATGTGTGTTGCCCCATAAAAGTATTCCATAATTCAAGTAAGGTAATATTAGAGTATAATATAGCGTAATCAAAGTTGAAGTTGGAAAATAATATTTTAGTTTATTCAATACTCCAATATTTCGGGAAATCACTCGACTTATATTATTAATGTGGGGAGCCCAAGAAAGTTTGTCGTCTACAGTTACTCCAAGAAATTTGATTGTTATAACTTGTTCAATAATATAATTATTAAATACAATATTGTCGGGTAAATGCTTTATAGTATTACTAAATAGCATGTATTTAGTTTTTTGTAAATTAAGTGATAATTTATTTGCATTTATCCAATCATGTATTTTTTTCAATTCTAAATTCATATAATTAACTAAAACATTTGGGTCAGAATGAGATAAAAATACATTAGAATCGTCAGCAAATAAAATAAATGAGAGGCATTCAGAGGAGTTCTGAAAGTCATTTATATATATAATAAATAATAAAGGCCCAAGGAGGCTTCCTTGTGGGACGCCGCAGCTTAATGGTTGCGAATTAGATCTGTAGCTATTTAAAGAAACAAATTGCTCGCGGTTTGAGAGATAACTTTTGAACCAATCCAATGTCGTACCCCTTATTCCATAATGATGTAATTTATAAAAGAGTATATTATAATCAACAGTATCGAACGCCTTAGAGAAGTCTAGAAAAACTCCTATCGTGTGTGAATAATTATCTATGGCTTTATATACTTTATCAATAAATGTTAATAAAGCATGAGTTGTACTGTGTTTTTTTCTAAATCCAAATTGAAATTTAGAGAAAATTGTATTCCTATTCAAAAAGTCTAAAGTTCTAATATACATAATTTTTTCTAATAATTTAGAAAAGGTTGTTAATAATGATATTGGTCTATAGTTATTCATATCTGTTTTATCTCCCTTTTTATAAATTGGAATAACTTTGGCTATTTTCATACTATTAGGAACTACCCCGTGTATTAAAGATAAATTAAATATATGTACTAAGGGATCAACAATAAACATTATAATATTTTTTAACAGCACATTATCAACACCATCGTGTCCAGCGCTCTTTTTACTTTGCATTTGGTTTACTAAATCAATCAGTTCGGCGCGGACAATAGGGTTCAAAAATAATGAATTATTATTTGAGGGACCCAAGTATTCAAAAAATTCTTTGTTTGCAGTTGGAATAGATTGAGCAAGGTTCTGGCCAATCTGCGAAAAATGTGTATTAAATACGTTAGGAATCAATTTATCATCATCAATTTCTACATTATTATAATTTATTTTAGTAATATTATGTTGTTGCTTCATATTATTCATAGCGTTATTAATAATTCTCCACGTATTACGCATGTCATATTTAAACAAATTTAATTGATTCATATAATATTTCCTTTTTTCTGCGCGCAATATTTTAATTAATGTATTTTTATAAGTTGTATATTTTAAACGGGAAGTCTCGGTGCGTTTTAATTTGTTTATATAATATAAATTATTCTTTCGGTTTATAGACCGTAATAACGTTTTTGAAACCCAAGGAAGTCTGGGGTTTTTTTTATACTGCCCTAATTTAACTTTTGTTAAAGGAATATATTGATCTAGATATGAGTTCAAAGGTTCAAAGTTCAAAGATTGATTAGTATCTTCTATGTTATAAACTTCTGACCAATCTGCCTCACTGAGAGCTTCCTTGAGTCTAGATACATTTTCGGGGGTTGTTTTACGTTTACTTTCATTTCTTACTTTCCTATTATATTTATGTTTAAAGGGAAATGTTGTATAAATGGGATAGTGATCGGATATGTCCGATAAAACTATACCCGACTCAGGTAGGGGAGTAACGTTACAAAATATATTATCAATGAGGGTTGCTGAGCGTTGAGTTACACGGGTAGGTTTTGAAATGAGGGGCAAGAAAGACGCAGTCAACATTATATTTAAGAAATCTTGAGGAATATTTAGTGTATTACATTGTGATAAATCTATATTAAAGTCTCCAACAAAATAGCACTCCTTGTTTCTTAAAGCGGGTGAATTAATTAAATCTTGCATATATACCATAAAGTCATTTATATTAGAGTTTGGGGTCTATAAATTACTCCAATTAGTATATTTTTGTCATCCCCTTGTTTAATTTCTATAAATAAAGATTCAACAAACTCTGTCATAGAGTTTAAATCATTATGAATAAAATAATCAAGATTTTGTTTAATATAGAAACCAACCCCACCACCTGTTCTATTCAATCTACTATTATCTATAAAATCATATCCTGAAAGGGCGAATAATGTGTTTGTGCCATAAGATAGCCAAGTTTCCGTAAGTCCAATGACTGAAAAGCCATTCTGTGAAGAGCCCTCTAAGAGTACACGAAAATTTTCAAAGTTTTTATTAATACTTCTTATATTTAAATGAAGAAGAGAAAATGTATCTTCTAATTGTTCTAAGGATTTAAATTGTTGTTCTGTTATATATTTAGAGGAAGGATATTGTATAACATTGCCATTATTAAAATCAGTATCATTTATGAGCTCATTAATTTCTTCGGCAACATTACTATCAAAATCAAAGTTGTTTCTTCTTTGTTGTGTATCAGAATCATCATAAAATAAATCAAAAAGCTCATCTTCATTCAACAAATTGAAAGCAAAGTCATTAGATTGTGTCATTAAAACAATTTAAAGTATGCGTATGTGCATGAGCATGACCGTCGCCCTGATCCGGAGAAACCTGCGAGTATACCTGAATAGCGAAAACACGGGACCCAAAGAGAAATGACAATGAATAGAAACAGAAACAGAAACAGAGGATAGGATACAATTACAGGAGCTTACAGACATACAAGAACATGAATACAAAACACTAAACATTACACGAGAACAACAACAACAATAGTCCATGGCGCGGAAATCGTCCATGGAATCAGTGAGACTTGGATTAAGCCTCCCTGTTGGTCGAAAGAACGACATGATGAAAGTGGGGATCATCATAGAGCTGTGGTAGATTCCCATGAGTTAAGTTAGTGTAAAGAATCGTATATACACCAGAAAGAGGAGTGAATGATTTGGAAGCGAGTATTGTGGAAAAGTTGAATAATGGCCTGTATAGCCAGTTGTCGGAGCGTAAAGTGATGGACATATTGGGGAGAATAGGGAGCACGAAAGGGGGGGGGGGGGGACAGACCGAAGAATAAACACCATTACATGAGTAAAGAAGTCATATAAATTGTGATTGGTTTAAAGTGTATACAGTAATTTGCATGAATATAAAGAGTAAGTGAAATACAATCTGAGTCTTTAGGCAAATTATAATAAATAAATATCTATAGTCAGTTAATAAACGAACAATACTTGATATTAAATGGTGATTTTGCGATTATTATAATAATACAAATTCCATTCAAAATACTAATTATAATAAAGTTTAAATTATAATAATCATAAATGAGAGTACCGAAGGGGCAATTTCAAATATTCAATATGTAAAATGCATCATGCAACATACTAATAAATAATAGTGCATAGAATAAGCAAATTCCTATACGAGCATTACGTGAATAAAAAAAAATAAATAAATAAAAAAATATATCACAAAACGACTTATAGGTCACCTTTGAGTTAGAAATGGGGAACAAAGACACAAATACAACAAAAACTTACACAAAGAGGCAACCGTGTATTGATTCACGTGGATTGACCATTATATTCTAAAAGTTGAGATAGGACAAAAGATAACATAATAGATTGACTCCAATTCTTTTAGTTTCTTTGGATCTACTCTTCATCAAAGATAAAGAGAGAGAGAGAGAAAAAAAAAAGAAGTCTATGCAATTCAACTAGGCTGTCCAAAGGTATAAGCTAGGGAGGGAAGAGGATTACATTAGTATAACACAAGCCTAAATGGGCCATTTCTTGTTTGCGAAGTACTATTATGTAAGAACAGAATACAAAAAAGTAGTTTACATTTATGAGTGAATCAAGCGATAACACGTTCTATGTAAAGAACAACGTAAACACAGTAAGGGTGGGTTGACCAAAGTGTGTCATCAATACAATTCACATAAACTGTCAAAAAAGTTTAAGCTATGAATGGAAGAGGATTAAATTGGGTAAAATACAAGCCTAGATGGTTCATTTATTTGTTTTCAAAATAAGGTTATTCTTGTTACTTTCGAGGACTTCGTGCGGCAAGTCACTAAAAAAGAAATGCAACTCTGAATACTACGGTCATTATATCAATAAAATAGGAAAAGAAAAAGCCCATGTTACACACATAAATTAGCTAACAAATCAGGTCCTTCGCGGAGGAGGGAATGCTATTATGTAGGCTATGTGAAAAAAGGGAGTTTTACGTTAATCAGTGAATCAAGCAAAACATCTTTCTATTTTAACATCGTAAGGACGAATTGACCTAAATGAGTACTTTAAAGTAAATAACACAACTTGTACACTTCAGGAATAAAGTGCATATTTTAGTATAAAAATAAAAATAAAATATAATTATGTTCCTTGAGCGAGGTAGTACGTATTTCATAATTATGAACTGGTTCTTTGGCTGTTATTAGAAACATCTAAATATAGGAGAAGATCATAATAACATTAATTTATACAAATCATGTATATACTTTTATCATATGTACATTTGTATTATTTTAGAGAATAAAATGCATACCAAAGATGCCATACTTGGACACCGATGTGATATAATAATTGTCAGATATTGAGAGACGCTACATAATTTCACAGATATAATTCCGGACTAAAGATGTATAGAGTTTTGGTTCACAATAAAGTTAATGTCAGACGTATAGAGTTTTGGTTCACAATAAAGTTAATGTCAGACGAACTTGCCTTTGTTTCAGATGATATGATTATTCGGTCCAGGTGTTCCATGGGGCATAGGGGGCACCTGCTGGCACCTTCTTCCTCGTTTGAAGAAGAACCTTTGCCCCGTTTACTTTAATTCTGGTGGATAGGTTCTGCTCCCGTCGTAGCTGGTATGCGACCCCCGCCAGTCGGGATCGTTCGCGCTTGAGCTTGGCGGGCAAGTCTGTACGTATGCTAACGCGGCGGAGGGTGGGATCGCGGTCTGCTGGCTCAGGCGTGGCTTGCTGCCCAAACCCTCTGGCCCTTGGTCGGCGGAGCTCACCCTCGTACGCGTGGAGAAGTCGATCACGGTCCGTCATGGAGCCGAAACGGATGATGATAGGATCTGGGGCGGCCTCCCTCTGTCCTGGTTGTTGATGGTTACCCTGTCTCGATGTCGGCAACCGGTGTGCGTTGACGATGGGAATCTCAGCAGCTTCTTCGGAGGTGACGTTCAGGAAGCGGCTGATTATGTCCCGCGAAGTCGACTTCACGTCCTCGTCTCGGGTGTGTGGAATGCCGTAGAATAGGAGATTTTGCTTACGGTTGTGGATTTCGAGTATGAGAAGTTTATCCTCAAGCTCCTCTGTCGCTTTTTGTAGTTTATCTTGAATTTTTGGCAATTCCTCCTTTTCGATATGCGAGATCTTGTCTGCTGTGAAGCTCGCGCTTGTTTCAAGGTCGGCCACTTTTTGTTTAGTGTCCAACAAGTCTCGCTTAATCGTGCTCAATTCAATAAGAGCGTGGTCCAGCTTAGTGTTAAGTTGTAACGAGAGGTTCGAAAACAAACTTTTGAGCTCACCAATTGCCGCTGTAAATGTCTCTTTGTCCACGCCCGAGCTAATGGCGTGAGCGGAGCGGGCAGTCGGGGTGTCAGACTGCTTTAGTGCGGCGTTCGGACCTTTAATGTTCTGTAACTTTGGCGTTTTTGGACTCGGCGTCGAGTTAGAAGGCATCGTTGAGCTGGTAGATTTTGATCTCTTCTGTGGCGGTTGGTTTCTCAGATTATAGGCGTTCATCCCTTTTAGTTGACGATTGTTGAAGGCTTCCACTTAAGTATTCATATGACCGGTGTATATAATATATCACATATCACGGTGTATATATCACATTATCTCGAGTTGGCGGGAGCTACCACAGAAGTGCGTGCGTACGCTACGGTGTCATTCTTTGTATGCAACTTCCGCCTGTAATGGCGTCGTTTGGCCACACCCTTAAATTCGCGAAGTTTAAGGGGTGGGGCTTAGGAAGGCATGTACAGCTTTTAAACTGGTGTAAACATGTCAGTTTATGTTATTTTGTACAGTTATTTTTAATACAGGCTGGAATATTGACAAAGATTATTTGAATGTGATATTAAGAAAATGTTTTTGGTTTGCCGGGCAACTATAACTGACTAACACTGCTCTACCCGCTGGCCCTGCATACCAAGGATGTTATTAGTCCTCTACTTCGTTCTAAGTCACTAACGAGAAGGCAGTCTTATAATGGTATTTGGTATACCCGGCCGGAGTTCGAACCCACGACATTCCGTGCAGGAGACGCACTACCACTAAGCCACCATATTCTGCCGTACAAACATCATGTTTATGAGAATGTAAAGGTGAAGAAAAACTATTTGTTTAAATGGTCAAGAATGATAATTTGAACTATAATGCTGCCTGAAAATTTGCACTTTAGCCCTCAACCATTGTCAACTGTGTATACTTCAAAGTCATGGACAACCTCTCGGCTTATATTTTGCACGTGGAACTTCATTGGGCCGTATGCATAAAACGTAGCAATAGACCGCTTCTGTAATGTATGCAAATAATATGCGTATGACGTAAGACTCCCCGTTGGCAAGCTTAACAATAGTAACTAGGTCCGGCAAGCTAAGTTTGCCGGAGCTTGCCGGACCTAGTTACTATTGTTAAGCTTGCCAACGGGGAGTCTGACGTCATATGCATATAATTTGCATACATTACAGAAGCGGGCTATTGCTTATAAGCAATAGACCGCTTCTGTAATGTATGCAAATAATATGCGTATGACGTCAGACTCCCCGTTGGCAAGCTTAACAATAGTAACTAGGTCCGGCAAGCTCCGGCAAATATAGCTTGCCGGACCTAGTTACTATTGTTAAGCTTGCCAACGGGGAGTCTTACGTCATACGCATATTATTTGCATACATTACAGAAGCGGTCTATTGCTTTAAACACAAGCAAGCGCTTGTCAAGCAAAAGATCAAGTTCAAGCAATTGCTTAATTTCGTATGCATAACCTTTTGCTTACACTGCCTAAGCAATTGCTTACGTGTTGAACAAATCATCGTTACGGTTGTGCGAACATCGCACTGCATGACAACAAAGGGGATTTCGTAGTGTATGCAAACGTCGTGTAGTCCCTTGTATAGCAGCTTTCCCTGGTCGTGCCCGACCTGGCAACAATATTTTTCTTACACAAATATTTTCAAATCATGAACAAAATTGCCTACATGGATATAAATGTCTAAAATAACAGCCATTTGATTAAATATGTAATCACAACATAACCTCTGGAACCAGGAGTTCTAAATCATCCTGAAACGGGATGAAAACTTTATTCTAAAACGCGAATGTCCTTAGTAAGCATGGTAAGCAAGAGCTCAAGCTGTGATGGAGGTGCATGAAAAAACGCAAGCAATTGCTTATCAAGACAAGTAAAAGATTCGTTTTATGCATACGGTTTTAAGCAATTGCTTGTTTGGTTAGCAATTGCTTACGAGCAGTAAGCAATTGCTTGTGCTTGTAAGCAAAAGCTTTTGCTTGCAAGCAATTGCTTGTTTGTGTGCATACCGATTCAAGCAAAAGGCTAGCACAAGCAATTGCTTGTTTTTATGCATACGGCCCATTGTATATCAACCAGTGTGTTTTATACATAATACATGTACATTGAACTATATTTGTACAGATATTATTAAAATGTCTTTAGAAATATTACATTTTAACTGATGTTTCAAAATAATGTTCAGTATTGTACATTTATCTTCCAAATGTTAACAATTAACGTTCAACTTTTAATTTGTATTTGGTTTTACCTTATCTGTTTATCATTGATATCCAATGTATACTCCGCAAAAAAAGAAACTGGGCACTTGTATAAGTTGAAATATCTTATATTAATGTACGATAAAGTGTACATTATCATATATCAAATTAAAGGGAATTTAGTCCTCTACATGCAGGGTTTAAGTTAAAGGTGTAATCGTTCATGCATGAAATACCATTGTCCATTAACAATAGCAAGGTCTGTTTTCAAAAATAGCAAAACAATGGAGAACCACACCATTTGACTAAAGTGATAGTAAGCGTTTCACTTAAAACAAGATGTGCGGGGCAAGTAAATTATGACATTATTTAACTTTATTGTTATAAACAAACTCTGAAAAATACAAATTTTTCAATAAAACAGGGCCAGGTTATGAGAGCATCATCATATTGGTCTGTATTAGAGGCATGAAGCTTGTCTGTTTCACATGTGTCCCCTGCACTTTTAACCATAGTTACCTCGAGAAATGTCATGTTAAAGACTGCTCAACTGTTTGACCATGGGTGACATCAGGTTTGGAAGATCTTTGGACTACGGTAGATTTCTTGAGAATAATTTATACCATTTTTCATGCTAAAATAAGGGCACAAACTGTGGTTTCGACTAATAAACCTTTAACATGGAATTCCCCATCTTGTTACTTTTGGATGAAAATAAAAACCTATAACGTTCAAAATGTGTCTTCATTTATACTTTTTATTGAGATGAAGATAAAAAAGGTCACATTTGTAATGAAAAATTATGCCATATCATGAATATAGCGTTTTAGATTATGCTTATCAACATTTATATGGTTATGTGGATGTTTCATTTTTGCTATTTTTGAAAACAGACCTTGCTGTGGTTAATTGACCGTGACATGTCATGCATGAATGATTTCATCTGGATTGTATGCCAATATTGAAGAGGGTCATTTTATCTTTAATTTGATATACAATATCATATATGTTATCGTAAATGAATATGAAATATTTGGTCTTATACAAGTGTCCAGTTTCTTTTTTTTGCGGAGTATAGTATATTATACTTATATTAGTTGCTCTATATGCAATATTCATTCGATTCATGAACCAAATCAGATGAAGACCTGTATCACGTACCTGTGCAATGTAGTCCAAAATACTCGGACCCGGCACAATCTCCTAGCAAGTACTGGAACCGACATTCATCAAACCATTGTGAAACTATAAAAGGCGAGATTCAAGTTATTTAAACAAATTAGTCATCTTAAATAATTTTACTGAGATATACAATTATACATTTTCACAATAGTAGTGTTAATAGTTGTAGTACAGATTTATACTTATATAAATTATTCTTCCGATTAATTGACCTCAATTTGAAGTTTACTGTTATATACTTTGTAACCATGTGAAAAGGGGAATTTCCATTAATTTGGACAATAAAATAAAATGAAATCAAATCAAATCACTGATTCATTGATTCATTGATTCTTTCACATATAAAAAGATAACAAAAACACTTCCGAATTCATGGCATAATTTATGTTGTTAAAGTTGAGTACGTTCGGACCTAGCGGTAGCTATAATGTGACATCGCTAATCTGGTACTCTATACTACGTAGTTTTGTTGGACACTCTATGATAACTTTATGGTGCTGCCCCCCCCCCCCCCCCCCCCCGTTCCCCCTGGTAGCCTGTA